>JAOANK020453254.1:0-13176 GCA_026257165.2 Telfairia occidentalis | reverse complement strand
TCTAATAATCAATTAACTATATATTATGCATATTAATCACATTAAATGCATATCTATCTCTTCAATATGAATTCTATTCATATTAAATTTTAGCATATAGTATTTATATGAGTCACATTCATATAAATATGATTTGAATATTGTTCAAATGTTTAAATTCTCACATATTATATAGTATTAATTATAAATCATATTTCTAATTAATTGTATACTATAATGTATCATTATACATTATTCTCTCAAAGAATTTGAACAATTCAAATTATTCCAAAAATATTATTTCTTGTATAATCTTTTAGTGAGCTAGCAAGTGAACCTTATGGACCTACAGATTAGAAGCGCCAATGATATGAGATTAATTAATTAAACTCTTTAATTAATTAACCAACATTCATAAACTGTCGGTCACTCCACTAAAAATTGACAACTGCACTCTTCGCACTGTAGATATATTTATGTGTTCATGGATTTAATCAATCAACAGTTAGTCGACCCTTCACCAATTGTTCATAACTACAGTTGGGTTAAATTCGTTTTACCCTTGTAGTTATATCTAACTTCTTAAGTACCACTGATCCCACTAATGAACAATTAGTTACAGTCCAACTATAACTATACCCCTCTCTAGCCAGTGAGAGGGTGAGGCGCCTCATTGTTCAAGCCCCAGAATTAGCTCTTAAGGGAACAATTCATCTACTTACCCTTGAGACAGGAAGAAGTGAATTCCATCTTGTGTAGCTGTGTTCCCAGCTGCTTACTTGGATAAATTTCCAAAATGGTAGGCTTATTGAGTCGGTGAACTCAACCACTCTCACCCATATAGATCAAAGGATTTTTTTTATAGGCAGGAGTTCGAAACTCACTCAGGATTAAGCTCGAGTCACCTATGATCATCCTAGTAAAATGTTAATCTCTTCAAGCAACAACGTTATAAAGAGAGACTAATCACTTCGCGGTCTGGTCTTATACAAACTCTTTGTATAAGATACCCCCACTCTTATGTCTTCACATAAACGATTAGGATCATAATCGTTTGTAATACTTTACAACTCTTGTAACAATTACAAAGTGGGTCGTATCCAATAGTGTTACCATGATAAGGTACCCAACCTTATCCATATACTATAGACCGTTTAGGTTATTACTTAAACATGATCCACCTGTATGTTTACCACATACATGTTTAAATTACATAAAAATAACATTGGATTTTAGTTTATTGGATTGGGTTAATGCACACTAAATGTCAAATAAAACAACACCTTATTTTATTAAATAAATAATTTGTGTATAAAATTTACAAACTATGAAACTCACGAGATTTAGGGCATCAACCCCATCACTAATGATATACAATCATGCTCAACATGGCAAATAGGCAACTCATCCTTAAACTCATGCAAATCATCAACATCATGCATATCTAACTCATCACAATCAAAGTCCAACATACTTTTTTGAATCACATCAAAGTCTTCTTCCATATCCAGAATGACAAAATATATAGGAAAAATGAACTTATCAACTTTAACCCAAATATCTTCTACAATACCTTTCGGAAAGGTCAATGAACGGTCTACGAGCTATAAAGAGATAGTGGTCAGCTGCACTTCGCCCTGTAATTTCATATAGATAGACAGAGGCATAATTTTAATAGATGCACGAAGATCACATAGTGCACGTGTTATAGAAATTCTACCAATAGTACAAGGAATAGTGAAACTCCTTGGGTCTTTTAATTTCTATGTAGCTTCTTCTACAGTATTGCACTACATTACTTTGTCGGGCTAACTTTCTCGAACCGCTCAAATTTCTTTTTCTTAGACAACACATCCTTTATGAATGTTACGTAGTTCGGCATCTGCTCCAGTGCTACTGCAAAAAGACTGTTAATATGCAACATTTTGAATATGTCTAAGAACTTAGTAAATTGAACATCAATATATTTTTTTTGAAAGCGTAGAGGGTAGAGAATATGATTTAAGAATAATAGGGATAGTCTTAGAACACTTCCCTAAAATGGTGGCCTTTCCCTTTGATTTCTCCTCAACCTTCTTCTTTTTCTCTTCATTCTTCTGTTCCTTGTTCTTCTCTTTTTCGTTCTCATCCTCTTTCTCAACTGGGGCGGCCTCTACTTTCTTTTCAGAGTCAGCCAAAAACTTACCACTCCTCAAGGTGATCACCTTGTAATGCTTCTTAGGGTTCATCTCCGTGTTACTAGGAAATGTACCCTTTTGCATAGTGTTGAGTGTGGTAGCAATCTGGCCTACTTGCATCTCGAGGTTTTTTAAGGCCTTCTCTTGACTCTCCATTTTGTTCTCTAGGGTGGTGGTTCTGTTCGTAGACTCCGTAATGAATGCTTCAAACATCTCCTTTAGAGATTGTTCATTAGACTGTTGTTGGGAGGACGATGCAAATCAAAAGGATCCTTGCAAAGCATTTTTTGTGTTACCATAGGAAAAATTCTCATGATTCCTCAAAACTGGATGATGGTGGTTTGGAAACTGAGATTATTGAGAATGAAACTGATTCTACATGGGAGCTCTTCGTTGCTAGGAACCAAAGTTCTGGTTCACATAGTGGGCTTGCTCTAAATCCTGGCTCTAGTTCATCTAGTATGCATTACAAGCTGCCAAGAAAGCTAGGAATTGGGTGTTACCTGACATCGCAAGATTATTCAAAGCATTATTTAAAGATTCCATTTGAGCCTTAAGAGAGCTTACCTCATCCAGCTCGTACATTCCAACTACTTTAAATGTAGACGTTTTAGATGGCCTATTATAGCTAGTAGCTACCATGTCCTAGAGCAATGCCTTGGCAGCCTTAGCAGTCTTAGAGAAAATAGATTCCATCTGTAGCTGCATCAAGTATAGACTTAGTGTTACTAGACAAACTATTATCAAATAGTTGGATCTGTGACCAGTCAGGATTGCCATGCTAGAGGTAGTTCTTAAGCAGCTTCTTGTATCTTTCTCATGCCTTATATAGCTGCTCGTTATCATTATGCCTGAAAGTCCCTATCTCGGTTCTCAACCTCTGAGTTTTAGCTGGAAGAAAGAATTCATTGAGGAAGGCTTGAGCCAGCTTGTCCCAAGTGGTAATGCTCTTCGAAGACAAAGACTCCAACCAATCTTTCGCTTTGTCCTGTATAGAAAAAAAAGACGTAAGCGAATAGAATCATTAGACACCCTGTTGATCTTTAACGTTCTGCATATTTCTAAGAACGAACAGATATGTTTGTGTGCGTTTTCTGAATGGAAGCCCTTAAAAGCGCTCGCCCTCACCATCTAAATGAGACTAAGCTTCAGCTCGAAATATTGGTGTTAATCGATGCATGTACGATCCCAGGCTGAGAATTATGTACCATATGTTGGAAATAGTTCTGAATCACCCTCAAGTCTCTTTGTTGCTCTGCCATAGCCTCAGGCTCTACTCTTTGCTCTCTAAGATTCCTCATGAATGTTATGTCAATTTCTGGATCAAAAGAAACAAGATTAGTACCCTGACCACGTCGCATACAACAAAATAACAAAAAAAGAAGAAGAAGTGCAAATACACCCTAAATTAAAATCTACTAAAATGCCTCAATAATAAGAGAACTAAATACGTCAATCCCCAACAATAGTGTAAAAAACTTGATCACACCTCACTATGCGTTACCGTAAGTGCTCAGGTCAATCATAGTAATAAACGACCAAGAGACCGAGTATCATCCACAGGAGATAGGATTTCTAATTCCCTTAATTATTAATTAATTCTCTTGATTTATTTAGGGGTCAAAAGCTCATGCAGCGGTTCTTTAATCTAGAAAGCAACTAAATTAGGCACGCTAACAATGAAAATTCAATTAATAAGAGGAGTTCTAGGGTGTTGGCACATTTAATGAAACAATTAAACGATCAATTAACCCAAAGAAATGCATTTTCATGCCAAATTAGCCTAAGTCTAGAATATCTTTTTGTCAGATGAGCTCAACCACTCTCATTCATAAATCCTAATTTAATTTCTTGCAATTAGAACATTCAAATGGCATTAACGACATTCATTGGCAACCTCAACCGCTCTCCTATCACTCTTGTGCATACAAGATTGTTTGCCTAAAATTCCAATCCTATTTTACTACCCTCTCTCTCAAGAAAGACAATAAAAACAACAACAATCAATTAAGGGCCAAGTAGTTGAAGACATTAAGTGTTGAAAAATTAAAAAGCAAAAAGACATGAAATGCATTTGATAGGAAATTAATACAAATAAATGTTTATTAAAGTTTAACACCCTAAAATTAAGAAGATTTAGCTACTGCACATTGCAATAAATAGCCTAGAAAATCCCATTACAACAAAATACAATGAAGATTTAGCTACTGTACATTGAAATAAACAACCTAGAAAATCCTATTAAAACATAATACAAAAAATAAGGAGAAAAGACGGGACTCCTAGATGAATTCACACCATTTTTGCATAAACCCGCTTCTCGAGCTCTCAATTTTCAATCTTGAGCACCTAGAAATCACCCACTGAGCTTCAGAATAATAACCCAAGGGAATTCTGTTCTAAAATCATGAAAATCGCACCAAGTGACGGCCTTCTCGAGCTCTGACATAAAACTTGTCTTTTTATACAGTTACGGCAGCATCGAGATGCTAGTAGGCAGCATCTGGACAATACGCTCATTTAGTTATGAAAATACCATCGACTTAGTGCAGAAAGGCAGAGATCATTAATCATAGCATCGCGACGCTACTTTAAAGAGATGCACATGCACGATTTCATTCCACTAATGGCGTTGAGACACTATTGCATTGCGTTGAGACGTCATTCACTAGAGCTTCAATCTGCAAGGTTCCTTCAGGTTTTAGGCATCTCAATGCCCTAATCCAACGTTGAGACGCTATGGTCTCAAGTCTACATTTATTTTGGCTTCTTTTCATCATGGATAAGTCAATTTTTCTCCTCTTAAGCCCATTTTTCAACTCGACATCCTTAAATCATTAGTTTTGATTCAATACCTCGGTTCCTACAAAATTCCACAAAAAAAAAAGCATCAAAGTACACTTCACGCATGCAAAACCACTAAGTCTAAGGCCATAAAATAGCACTTTTTGAGTGCTATCATTGTTCATAATCACAACTGGGTCAATAGTCCATTTTACCTCTGTAATTATATCTTATACCTTAAATACTACTGATTCTCTCATGAACAATCTATTTATGATTCAACGTAAACTAAATCTCTCTCGGGCCATTGAGGGGGTGAGGCCACATTATTCATGCCCCGAAATCAATACTTGAAAGAACTATTCATCTACTTTCCCCATATGTTGGAAGAAGTGAATTACATCTCATAAAACTATGTTCTTAGCTTCCTACTTGATCATATCCCTAAAATAATAGGTTTATTGAACTAGATGTAAACGCCATTCTCACTCATGTAAATAAATGGACACGCCCTAATAGACAGGAGTAACTTACTCATGATTTTTAGATTGAGTTGCATATGATTATCCAGAAAAATATTAATCCTCTATTTTAACGGATTTATTAAGATAGATAAAATATTTCGCAGTTTAGTCTTTTACAAACTCATTATATATAATACCCCTACTTGCAGTGATTTGGATTAAATCATTTGTAACCTTTATAAAGTGTGGCGTATCAATAGTGTCACACGGATATTGCACCCAATCTTATCCATATACTAGAGACTCTTTAGGTTACTTCTTGAACATGATCATCTTGTACATCAACTACATACTCTTCAAGATTACATTAGTAACCTAGGATTTTCATAAAATGGATAATAAATATTGCACATAAAATTATATTTTATAAATAATATAACACAAGTTACGAGGCTTTAGGGCATAAATCCCAACATGAGAGGCATGCGCCACTTGAGTGTGCCTTGGGTGGTGTGGGAATTAGCGTGCGCCTACTTCTATTAGGATGGTACCCTCTTACACTTATGATGTTTGAGCATGCCTTTAGGGATTTGTAGCATGTTCTTAAAGGTTAGCATGGGCTTCAAGAGCATGTGTACTTCACTTGGGTGATGATTTCTTTGCTTGGCTTGTTCGATGGAGTCTTTAGCCATTATGATCACATTGTCACCTCCTTTTGGAAAAGAATTCATCCTCAAATTGAGTTTGACATCTACACCAAAAAGAGTTAATTTAGTAAATTTAAAAAATAAACTAACTGCATTTTTACCTTGGAGAAAAATTGTGCAAAACAAGTCCCTCTTCAATTTTCCAATTTAGTATGTGGCTCGCAAGCTTTTCTTTGGCCTGTAAAGCTTTTTTGTTGAAAAACTTTAACATGTTGGTCTCCTTTGCTTAGACCATTCAAATTCCCTCTTTTAGATTCTTGTCCATGAACTTTAGGTTTGAACCTTATTTTGGCAAGTTCTCTCGACCCCATGTGAGGGTCTTTAAGTCGTAGGATATGGGTCCTCCTTCTTATCTTCTCTCTCTCTCTTCTCCTAAAAATGAAATAGTAGAATAACCAATATCAAGTAAATAATAATGTTCTTAAGAATGTAAAGTAAAAGTTGTCTAACATGTAAAGCAACTAAACCTTTGGCGGAGACTTTGTTTTTACTTTTTACCTTTCCAAACTCCATCTTGGATCCTCTTTTTGTTTCCTCTAATTTGAGTTGATCTTAACTTCTTTGGGAGAAAGAGGTAACAATGTAAATTTTCTCCCATGGTACACGAGGGAATATTGATTGAGAAAACCATCATAAGTTACGTGTTTGTCAAATTGTTAACATCTTCTAAGTAAAAGATCATATCTAGCTTGCATAGGGGTAACATAGAAAATTATTTCATCTTTGTATCTTTCTATTGTCAAAGGGACTTGAACTTGCTCATTGACTTTCACTTCTTTACTATCATTCAACCATTTCAATTTATAGGATCGTGGTTGGGGTTTGGTGGTTAGCTTCAATCTATCTATTACATTGCAATATTGTTACAACTCTCACTATCTACTACAATACTACAATGGGTTGAATGCACTAAACAAACCTAATATGAAATAATTTATCTCTTTGGGCCTCTATGGAGTCTTCAACTACTTCCTCATTTTCTCCCTCATCATTTGTAACAAGTTTTCCTCCCTCCCTAAGGATCATAACTCTTTGATTAGGGCATTCTCTACTCACATGACCAATCCATTTCCAACATTTTATTTCTCTATTTCTAATTGGGGTGCTCTCGAGTTTAGGTTTAGAACTAGTAGATGACTATCCACCCTTCTCTTTAGCCTTTTCTGCTACAAATTTGGCCCTAGGTTTAGATTCTAAGGACTTACTCTCATCTTTCAAAGTAAAATTAGCTTTTAGTTAGATTTGACATGCATCTTGGCTTTCCTTAGCTTTTGTTCCTCAATCTTGAGGGCTCGACAGAGTATCTCTTCCATGTCATGATAGAGATGCATGCCTCTCATATAAGCTATTACTTGGTTGAGGCCTTCAAAGAATCAAGCAATAGTTTTCTCATCTTCTTCTTCTTTCACAAAATTGAACCAAATCATGAGGTTGATTAATGTTGTGATATAGATGGAATTCATAAATGTTGGTTATGTTAGGACTGCTATGATGTTGGCCTTGTTTTAAGAAATTTGATTGATTATTATTGGACGTTGATCAAGGTATGTGATTCTTATGTCCCTTATGAATTGTGATTTGAAAGTCTTGTAAATGATTTCTATGCCCTTTTGAAAGATTAATAATGATAATATGTTTGCTAATTTGTGAATCTCTGTGATTTTTTGAAATTGTTTTATTCAATTTGATAAGCTTTTTAGAAAAGATTATTTTGTTCAATTGAAAATTATCAAATTTTTATTTGAAATTATGGTTTTGTTTTTGAATGGAAAGTAATTTCTGATTTGGTTTTATTATGAAAATTATTGAAAATTTCATATTTTTTATTTATTAAATTTCATCGAAATTATTCATTAAAAGTATAGGACCAGTTGCATGAATAGTAATTTTTTGAAATTTTTTTGTAAATATAGCAACACTTTTTTGAAATTTGCAAATATAGCAAAACAATATAAAATCTAATTTCCATTTTTTTATTTTTTTCAATTTTACGTTTGTTAGTATATCAACATGTATATTAGTAATATATCTGATATACTTTTTGTATATCAGTCAACTGATATACTTTATATTTGATATATTAGTTAACTAGTATACTTTGTATTTAATATATTAGTCAACTGATATATACTTTATATTTAATATATTATTTTACTAATATACCAAATATAAAATATAACCATTATATAATTTATACACCAAATTTACCACTCATATATCAAATTTATCAATAAACAAGTGTTCTGACATTTGTTACTATTTGTGGATTTAATTTGAATTCTTTTCATTTTGTTTGAGAGTATTATTTTTCTAGTACATATCATTAACTTATAATAGTTCAATTCGTCATGTTGATAGCCATTCTAAATGAATGTTGATAAACTACTGATACACTAATGATAAACTTGAAATAATTTTTTAATGAGTCATACTCTCTATTGATACACTAATGTTATATTTTAAATAAATTTCGAATGAGTGTTGATAAACTACTGATACATTAATAATATACTTGAAATTGCATATTGAATGAGTGTTGATATATTATTGATATACTACTGATATACTTGAATTACATTTTGAATGAGTATTGATACATCAATATTATACTTGAAGTGGATTTAGAATGAATGTTGATATACTACTGATACACTAACGATATACCTGAAATGAATTTTTAATGACTATTAATATATCATAGATACACCAATATTATATTTAAATGAATTTTGAATGAATGCTAATAAACTATTGATACATAGTAATGTAATACTTGTATTACATTTTGAACAAATTATAATATATTATTAATATATTAATAATGTACTTATAATACATTTTGAATTAGTACTAACATACAATTAAAATACTAATGTTATACTTTAACTATGTAATGATATACTCATATTTGCTATGTTAACAATATCATTGATATACTTTTTTTTTTCTCTCTAAATCTAGTATATTAGTCAATAATATGAAGTAGATCTGTCGTTGATATACCAAATTAAATGTAACTAACATATTATCAAAATCATATCAAAATTTTGAAAATAGAACAAATTAACTAATATACTTTATATTTGGTACATTAGTTGACACAATTAATGCAATTAAGATATACCATGATAAAATCTAAATAAAAATCATTGAAATCGAATAAACAACATCCATCATAATATACAATTAAAAATATGATAACTATCTATTTGGTACATCAGTTGACTGATATACCAAATATACCAAATATAAAAGGTATATCAATCCCAAATATAAAATATATCAATTTATTTATGTACCAAATATATATCAGATATACCAAATGATACATATATGAGTGTAAAATTGGAATTAAAAAAAAATACGAAAATCAGATTTAAAAATTTTGCTAGATTTGCAAATACTTTTATGTTTTTTTGCTACCCTTTACAATTTCCCTAAAAAGTATATGTGTGTTGGTTTGAATATTTTTTACAAGACCGATTGATTCGATAGGACCAAGGATTAAAATATCGATATCGATATCGATAATCTAAATTACGGATATATCGACGGATATTTGGGTATCGACGAATATTCTGGTAAAAATAATGGATATTACATAAATGTATGGAAATTTTATGAATTTTTTATGAAACTTTCACAATAGCTTATGTAAGTTACATAAACTATCATTTGAAACACATATATCAATAATTCAAGTCAAACATAAAGTATTAACATGAACTATCATTTTTTTTACTAAAAAATAGATAGTAATGAATGTTAACAGATAAATAAGAATTAGAATGATTCATTGTATAAAATATGTATCAAATGAATAAGTAACTAGATGAGGATTTAGAATTTTTCTAGTACTAATTTAGAGTTATTAATTTTAATAATTTAATTAATTAAAATTAAAGAAAAGAAATGAAATAATTGAATAAAGAATAATAGAGAAAGAACTAATCGAAAAGAAAAAGAGATAATTAAATAATAAAATGTGAAAAAATATTATATATATAAATAAAGTGGGAAAAAGATTAGTGGTGTTGGTGGGAAAGAAGAGAAGATGTAGGAGAGAGAAAGGAGTTGCATTGCACTTGGATCAAAATAGAGAGAATTTGAGAAAAATTTGTCCCACATTGAAAGGTTGAAAGTTGGGAGAGTAAGAGATTCCTATAAATTCTTTTCCAATCCTTCTTAATTGCTAACACCATGAGCTTTTTGTGTTGGGCTGAATTTGATCAATAAATTAAACGCTCTACAATTCAAATTTTTTGATGGTATGGATATGGATAATATGGTCAATGCATGTTGGATATATTGAGTATTACGGAATTTTTTGTGAAATAAAAATTAAAATATTACCGGTAGTTTCAAAATATGGCGATATTGAGAGATTTTGGTGATATATTGCGGTATTTGGGGAAAATAGATTTTCCCTCTTATATCCATGTGGACAAGCCTATTTTTGCGATATATGGCTGATTTTTAAATCTCTGGATAGGGCTATCCAAATACGCATAGGTTTTTTGTTTTTGAAGACTGTGTTCTTATTTGTGGTATTAGCCTAAATTGGAATTGACAATATTATTTAGGCTTATTTGTGGGAAGATTGATGTCTGTATTATTCATCCACATAGCCTCACAGTTATGTTCTAATTGTTCTAGTTGATTGTTTAATAAATAAATTCTGATAAAATGTTCTTCTAAATTGAAACCAATAAAATTCTTCTAGCTTGTGTGTAGGAAGTCACATTTTATGGTTTGACATTTCGTTGGAATGAAGATTTATGCGTGTATAACTCACTTAGTGATGGAAAATATCAAATCGGATCCAGATCCCAAGCATAACAGAAGGACACAGAGAAAGTTTTTCGAAAATGGACATCAAATTCAGCTAAGAGAATGTATCGTACTTCAAACTGGTGAACAAGAACCTTATCTCTCACAAAATGGTCAAGTTCAACATGTTTACTGTGAGAGTAAAAAATTGGGCTTCCTGCCAAAGAAAGTGTACTGACATTGTCACACCATAAAACATGTGTTTATGATTTAAAGCAACCAATTTCCTGAAAGAGAGCTTAAATCGAACTAATCTCAGCTTTTGTGTATGCAATTAAGCAACCTATATTCTGCCTTAGTGCTGAAGTGAGTAACAACATATTATTTCTTTAAAGACCATGAAACTAAAGATTGGCCGAGGAAAACACAATGTGCAACAATTGAGCATTTGTCATCAATATTGCAAGCCCAATTAGCATCATAAGATCATCAAATTTTGGAATGTGCAAGCCATAAGACAAGTTCCTTTCAAGTATTTCATCACATGTTTCACTGTGTGTTTTCGTAAAAATTCGCTGAGTTTGTTAATAATATTTGAAAATTTTTGGCGCATGTTGTTAGGTATTGTAGAGCTCCGGTTGCACTTCTGTAGAGTTGGATTGTCCATTATTTCACCTTCATTAGTTGAGAAATGTTTCCCTATTACTGTTGAAGTCTAGCAAGATTTGACATGTGAGAGTTATAGTCTGTCCAAAAGATCTATCATATATTTAGTTTGATGTAGATAGAAACCACTAGCATCTCTGTTAACTTCAATGCTAATGAAATATGATAGTACCTCCTATATCTTTAAGGGCGAATTCTTTGTTCAATTTCTGTACAAATTGACTGATAGAAGCTTGATTATTCCCTGTTACTAAGATGTCATCCGCATAAATCAGTACATAAACTTTAGCTTGATCAATTAGCAAGTAGAATAAAGAGTTATTAGCTCTAGAATTACAGAATCCCTAGCTAACTAGGACATTTCTCTACCTTTCATACCATGCTCTTGGGGCTTGTTTGAAGTCAATATACAACTTGTTCAGGTTACACACAAAGTTTGGTTTTTCTGGATTTACAAACCCCTCCAGTTGGACCATGTAATTAAACATCATCTTCTAGTATGCCATTCAAGAAGGCATTATTAATGTCTAATTGCATTACCTTCCAATCATGAGAAACAACCAAAGCTAGGATGATTCTAATTGTGGAAGACTTTACGACTGGGCTGACTGTTTCTGGAAAGTCAATTCTTAGATGTTGGTGAAAACCTTTTGGAACTAAACGTACCATATGTTTTTGAATCGTTGTATTAGAATTGTGCTTGACCTTAAACACCCATTTGCATCCAATAAGGTTATACTTAGGTGAATTAGGTACTAGGGTTCAAATGTCATTTTTGGAAAGGGCTTCCATCTTTGGCTAAATAGGCTTATTCCATTCTGCTAGTTTTAGGGCCAGACCAAGGTTCCTCATGTTTGCAGTCCACATGGTAAGAATAGTAGTTCTGAACATTTGGCTTAAATATTCCACTTTTAGACCTAGTTTGCATAGAATGTGTAGATATATTTAGATTGGATTGATTAGTAGGAATGATGGTCAGTTGGCGGTGTTTTCAAGCATATTCTCCGAGTTGTGGACATAAAAAAGAATTGGTAAAACAACCAAATTGTTATGCAAATTAGACTTTGGATTTAAAGATTGTAATGTTATAGAAGGGATATTTGAGGAGTTCTAGTGCCGAAAAGTGTTTATAAAGGATGAAATTGAATTGGATTTTTTATTAGAAAGAGAACTATATAGTGACAAGGAAATTAAACCAAGACATCACAATGTTATTCGATTGTCGTTTAGACTAAAAACTGGTGAGAAACTCATCTTTTCATTGAAGATTACATGTGTTGAGATATAGATTCTTCCATTTGAGCTTAGACATGTGTACCTTGTGTGACTCTCACTATAGCCTATAAACACACGTTTTCTGGTGTGGAATTGAATTTCATGAATTTGGTAAGGTCTTAGGCAAGGAAAACATGAACTCTCAAACACTTTGAGTAATTTATGTTGTAACATTTTGATATTTATCATATAAGAGTTTTTAACATTAAAATTGAGAGTTTTTTTTAGATTTTTTTTTTAATTACTTAAAACGTATTTGTTAAATTGAAAAGAAGTCTATTTTGGATTATTTAATTTTGTATTAAATTTGTAGATCCAAAATCTATTATAAATACCTCTCTTTCTCACACTTTC
>JAOANK020453047.1:0-13180 GCA_026257165.2 Telfairia occidentalis | reverse complement strand
TAAGCATGATTTTCCATATTTAATTTGAGCTAATTAGAGTGTATAGATCCTTATTCCGCTGCTTATGCATGTTGATGTATCCTTCAGAAAGTATCTAGACATGAAATGAAAGAAAGTGAATGTGAAAGGAAAAGAAAAGCTATGAAGGCATGTCTTTTTAATGTGAAAAGGAAAAGCCCCACATGAGACCGTATGATTGTATGTGCTTGCATGTTTGATCCTGCGGGTTGGGTCAGTTACTAATTATTCTTAATACTCATGTTTTCTTTTAAAATATTTTTTAGGTAATGACAAGAGCATAAAAGGTAGATGACGAGAGCTAGTTGTCACGTGGGCCACGCATGATCATGTTTTACTTAGTATATTGTTATAAATATTTTTGGGACTTTTCTGTTGTCTTTTAGACTATTTATATTTATGTGAACTTTTTCATATTTTCCATTGGGATCCCAAATAAACTTGATTTGTTTTTTAACTTGTTTCTTACCTTGATTTATGAAAGTTGCTTCTATTCGAGTTCTTATGTTTTATAATTGGATTTAAAGCATGCATGTTAGTAACCATCCTAGTGAGTTTAAGTCTTATATAGGAGTTGGGTCGTTACAACGAACGAGCTCTAAGACTCTCTACTACAAATTTGGAAAACTTTGAAACAATAATTTTATTCTCAACTACGAAAATGATTTATTTTATTTTATTTTTTAAAAGAATAGTTTCAAAATCAACCAATTGCAAAAAGTATTTTTTAAAAAAAGTGGTTTCAAACTCAAAAAGGGTTTTATTTTGTCTTTTTTACAAAAATGGTTTCAAAATCAATTAACTGAAAAAAGGAATTTAAAAGAAACGTTCAAAATCAAGCACTAGCATAAAAGATTTTTTTTTTATAAAAAAAATGGTTTCAAAATCAATCAACTGCAAAAAGAAATTTAAAAATAAACCAACGTAAAAATCAATCCAAAAGTGACTTTTAAAAATTGCTCACTACTTTTCAAAATGAAGTCCAATAACAAAATTTCGCCTACACCTAAATAAAAATGAGTTATAGGTTCGAAAATACTTATGAAAGTTAAATAAATTTTAAATGATGGTTTTAAGCCTCTTTAAAATTAAATACAAATTATAACTTCTATAAGAACTGTTTTAATACTTTTCAAAATAGAGCCAAATAAAATTTTACATTTACCTTTTAACTATGAAACTTATTTAAATTTTCAAAATATTATATGAATATTTTTTTAATGACCAATGGCAGTTAATGAAGATGAGGTGTTAGATTATAGTATAAATTATAGGATAACTGGTTACATATTTTTAACCTTCGGGTTATGGGGTAACAAAGTTTTATGTGCTACTTTGGTCGTAGGTTAGGGATTTACACATCATTATATGAATGTTAGAGAAACTAATGAATTTAAGAGAGCGATCGACAAGTCATATGACACCCCTTAAAGGCAGATTATGCATACCATTAATATGTGATAAGTAGCCAATCAACTTCGATAGAACATGAATGTAGTGGACTAGTGCTCCTTCCATAGAAATTGATCATGAAGGAATATCACTAAGTATTGTCCACATACTTATTGGGTTCATTCTTGGAATGATGGTCATGTACGTAGGGATGAAATTGTTCATGTAAAAATGGATGTACTTAAGCAGTGTTGGACTCATTTATGCGTAATAAGAAGTGACCCTTGTACACATGTGTTTGAGGAACAAAACATATAACAAATCTAATGGATTTAAAAATTACGAACTGATTGTTATACTGACAATTAATGGCAATTGGCATTAACATTAGAATCGTTACTTAACATGTAAAAGAAGATAAGAAACCAATCACCTTACATTAGATATCACATCAAAATATTGAACTTCTTCTAACTCATCTACGAAACTGACACATATTGTCATCAGAGCACAAGGATGGATAAAAGATATTTTACAGTACTTGTAATATGCTTAGAACAACGAGTGGGTCAACAAGTTGATATAGAAGAGATGGTCACTATATTCCTACATATCCTAGCCTATAACTTTAAGAATTGAGTAGCTCATAGACAATTTGAAATGTCTAGTGAGACAATGTTTAGGCATTTCAACATGATCTTGTATGTAGTGCTGTAACTTCATGAGGTTTTATTAAGAAACTCGAGTTGTTCACTAGCTCATGCATAAATAATAGGTGTGGAAATGTTTTGAGGTATAACATATTTCTATATTTTCATTATAGAGTTAGAGATCTTCCAATGATCTAACTAATTTAAGTACCATGTGTTGTCTCGACACCCAATTGTTTGGGCACGTTGGATAGAATGTATGTAACTCCCCAGGTCCAAGATTCAGAATCCAGATTCGGCACCAAATAGCCCCAGCATTCCCCTGCGACCTGGCCACGCTACCTACTTGACTTGAGCTGCTTGCGAGAGTGAAGACTGCCCCCACAGACCAACACAAGTCCTTCCAGCATGCTTTGTCCTCACTCACATGCTTCCTCAGTAAATTTCCTATGAGGTCACCCAACATAAGATTGCTCCGAGCTAAGCACACTTAACTTTAGAGTTCTTATGATTGAGCCACTGAAAAGGAAGGTGCACCTTGTTGGTATAGGTAGTCACTATCAATTCTTTTAAGTTTTTCTTAACCATGCTTGCATAGTCTTAGGATCCCTCTCATTCAGATGTAGTGCCGGTTCATTCATGTACCCCTCCTCTACTCGGGCATTACATGCACACCAGCTTCTGCTTGGTTCGTCCCTGAACCACATCCTACTGGGCGAGGACTCGCTCTGATACCATTTGTAACTCCCTAGGCCTAGGATTCAAAATCTAGATTCGACACCTACTGGCCCCGGCATTCCCTTGCGACTTGGCCACGCTACCTACTTGACTTGAGCTGCTTGCGAGAGTGAAGACTACCTCCATAGACCAACACAGGTCCTTCTAGCATGCCTGTCCTCACTCACATGCTTTCTAGGTAAATTTTCTAGGAGGTCACCCAACATAAGATTGCTCCAAGCCAAGCATGCTTAACTTTAGAGTTCGTTTGATTGGCTCTAATACCAATTGATAGGGAAAACAAACGCTCCACATCTCCACAATGGTATGATATTGTCCACTTTGGACATAAGCTCTCATGGCTTTGCTTTTGGTTCATCCTGAAAGGCCTCATACCAATGGAGATGTTGTCCCTCCCTTATATACCCATGATCCTCCCCTTGTCTAGCCAATGTGAGACTTTAGTCGAACTCCCAACAATCCTCCCCTCGAACAAAGGAGCACCAAGCCTCCCCTCAAATAGTCATCCATCCATCCACTCTTATCTAGGCCAACTCCTTCTTTTGGAGAGCAACCCACCGCCTGTCTGCTAGAGCTCTACCACAGATTCGCTGGAGCATCCTACACATGACTATTTGTCTGTCTGATAGAGCTCTACCACGGATCTGTGGAACATCCTCTACATGACTATTTCTTTGGGACTCGTTACTTTCCACTTGTTCGGCACCCGAGAATTCTACTGACATTGCTAAGTTAGGGACATGGCTCTAATACCATCTGTAATGCCCCAAGCCCAGGATTCGAAATCCAGATTCGGCACCTATTGCCCCGACATTCCCCTCCCACCTGGCCACGCTGCCTACTTGACTTGACTTGCTTGCCAGAGTGAAGACTGCCAAAAAAAATTGAGTTGGTGCAGTGGTAAGTCCTTGCTGTCATCTTTGGAGTGCTAGCTCTTGGGTTCAATTCTCAATCATAAGAACTCCAAAGTTAAGATTGCTTGGCTTGGAGCAATCTTATGTTGGGTGATCTCCTAAGAAATTTACCTAGGAAGCATGTGAGTGAGGACAAAGCATGTTGGAAGGACCTGTGTTGGCCTATGAGGGCAGTCACCACTCTCACAAGCAACTCAAGTCAAGCAGGTAACATGGCCAGGTCGTAGGGGAATGCTTGGACCGTAGGTGCCGAATCCTAGGCTTGGGGAGTACAATGTACATCATGGTGAATGTATTTTTCGCTAGTCACCCAAAGTATAGGATGAGAAAGGGTGATATTGCAACGAATGTGTTGGTTATTTGCTCTCTGAATGGAGAATTCATACTTATTATGTCGATTGGGAATGGTTCGCTATTGATTCAAGGGTTCTTAGGGATGCAATATCCCAACCTAATGAGTTGAAGGTTCCAAATGGTAAAAAAAAAAAAAAAAAAAAAAACTATACATTTCAAATAATGCACATAAAGTTATAAACTGAGTGGTGTTACTATAGGTTATTATTACTTATAGGGCTGAAGGAATGCACCAAAAAATTCAAGAGAATTTTTCTACTTGAAGCATTCCTCTACAAGGAATGTTACCAAATGGGCCTTCGATGTGCTAAAAGGAAGATTGATGTGAACAAAGTCTTTGCTCACAGTTTGCCAAGCAAGTCTCTATGACCAATTGACACCAAAGTCCAACCTAAGTGAAAACTACCTAAGAACCTTTGTATAGCTTGATGCTAGGAACCCTTGTTTATTTGAACCCCTAGACAAAGACACTAAAAATCGTAGTTAGTTTAAACAACAACAAAAAGAAAAGAGTTAGAATTAGTTTACCTTTATGGTAAGACGAAAGAAGTTAAGGACTTGAATGAAAAAGCATTATTCACAAGTCTTTCAACTCCAAGGAAGAAACACTCCACAAGTTGAAGATCAACCATACTTGAATGTTCCTCTACTACTTTAAGCCACACATAAGAGAAGATAATTTGGGGGGTTCAATTGCTTGAGAGAATTGACAAGTCTTTTCAAGAAAAGGAATTTAAAATTTCATTCATCAATGAAGTTAGGGACTATCCTTGGTGGCTTCCTATAACTTCTAGGGTTTAGACTGTGGCTAGTGTCTATGAGTCCCTCCGTCCGAAGGGGCAGAAGATGTTCTAGTTTCATCTACTTTGGTTTAGTGGCAATATCCCGTGACATGCCTTTATTGCTTGGCTTGCTATTCGAGACCGGTTTCTACTCGAGATCGTATCTCTCGGTGGGATAAGTCTGTTTCTCATTCTTCTCTTCTTTGTGATGCAGGTTTGGAGTCCAAGGGTCACCTTTTTTTCTCATGGCTGTTTGGTGCCCACCTGTGGGGGAGCCTGGTCGGATGGAGTGGATCATCTCATGTCTGTTTGGTGCCCAGCTATGGGGTATTGTGTTTCGTCCCTTCAAATTTCTAAATTAGATCCAAACGACAACAATTCATAAGTACCTATCCCTCAATTATTATATGAATGGCTCTGTGTTTGCTTCACTTTCTTGTGCCTTCACTAGATTAAACCACGTTACCAAGAAGTTGAATTTTGACGGGCTAGTGTGTCAAGTTATCGAACTAGTGATTCTTTGATTTCATTCCTTCCATTTTAACTTAACCCCTAGTTGTTGGTTGTTTTATCCCTTATTTTGTGATGTTCGATCCTTTGGTTTTATCTTTACTTGTAGCTATGAGATAATAGAGTAGGATTTACATTATGTTTAATTAATTTATTTTATTGGTTTGATTCCCTCTAATAATATATTGAAGCTAATCTTGTTGGGCTTTTCACATTCTAATGATTCTATGTTCTTTAATAATATTAGTTCGTAGAGAATATTTTTATTAAGTATTTTTAAAATGGAATAATTAACAATTACTTTAAGGGTTGCTAGTTGTTATAAGTAATGATGATATGGATGTTTGTTTCTTTATTTTTTAAGTTAGCAAACTACACATAGTTTGTAGTGTTTTGCCTTTGGTTTAAGTTAATGAAATTTGTATAGGTCACAAATTTTAAGTTTGAGTAGATATGGGTCACAAATTTTAAGTTTAGGGAGATATAGGTCACACTCTTCCTTGGTCTTGTTTCTCCGATGGTGCATTCTCTATAGGATACAGTAGAGGATTTGGACCATCTCTTAGGGGTTGTCAGTTTGCTCAGGAGCTTTGGAACCGTTGGTTGAATTCCTTTGGGGTGAGTTTGCCTCGTTTTAGGGATTGTGGTCCTTTGATTGTGGAGGTGCTCTTGAATCTTCCTTTTCGTGATATGAGGAGTGTTTGTTTTTTGTATGCCTTGGTTCTTTCTTCTATTTCTTTCATCTTATTAATGAAAACTCGGTTTCTTACCAAAGAAAAAAGTTTGGGTAGATATGGGTAGAACATGTTAATAGTTAAACAATTTTAATAATTTTGCATGTGTGTCACTTTATTTCAATATTTAGTTTTTCATTGTAATTTTAGTTTTATTAAACCTAAATAGCGTTCCATTTAGAGCATCTTTGCCGACAATTGTGATTTTCTAATGAAAACATGATTTTTGGAAAAGTTGTATTCATTAATGCATTATTAAACTATCGTCTCAGTAGAATGGGTTAGAGTGAGTTTATTAGAATTGATATATTTTAATGCCATGTCTGATAATTACGTACATGTTTTTAATGACAATTTTTAAAGATTTTTGTTAACATGGTTTAGGTAGGATTTCTTTGAGATGCATGGATTAATCTTATGTTATATATACATACTTGAACTACACTTCTAGGTCCAAATTTAAATTAACGTCGCCACACATCTCCCATCCAAGCTCAAAACAATTGCAATCTTGTTCAGCTAGCGACAACAGTCACTAAAGAGTGCGTGCTTCAAGTGAGCACTAGCTTTGAGCAGTAATTCTAGATTATAAGTATTATTGATATTGTTGTGGGTAGAAAAAATTAGATAAGATATTATAGGAGGCTCAGCCAATAAAAGCTAAGTCGAGAACCCATTTCTCTAAATTGAGAGGAGTCCGACCCAAAAAAATTGTTTCGGTTAGTTTGCAAAAGATCAGACCTAGTTTGAGCTCAACCCAAGAGAGGAGGCTTGGGCAGGCCACCAAGCATAGGAGGTTGGCTTGTCGACTCCCACAAATTGACAGCTGACCCCCTCTACTAGGGGTGGTCGGTTGACGAGCCAACCACCCTTCTTATTGAAAGCATAAGCATCTTCATCGAACCCCACCACAACCATTCTTGAGTCAGGTAATATGCAAAATTGTCTTCTTTCATCCTCTACCAATTGGGTCATAGACTCTGGTGCTACAAACCATATGACTGATAATCTAGGTTTTTTTCTACTCCCTTGTCACCTGCATCTTCACCCACTGTTACGTTAGCAGATGGATCGACATCATCTGTTATTGGTTCTGGCACAATAAATCTCACTCCATCTCTTTCTTTGTCCTCCGTGTTAAAATTTTCTACTCTCTCATTTAATTTGATTTTTGTCAGTAAACTTACCCGTGATCTTAACTGTTCTTTTTTTTTCCTAGCTATTGCTTGTTTTAGGATCGTATGACGAAGAAGATTATTGGTAAAGGATATGAGTAGAGGGAGGACTTTACATTTTCGATCACCCATTACCAAAAGTGGTCGTCTGCTCTAGAGTTGTGTCCTCGTTCAAGGTCCATTGTCGTTTGGGTCATCCGTCATTGTTCGTGTTAAAGAAACTTTATCTCTAGTTTCAATCTTTGTCTTCATTAAATTGTGATTCTTATCAGTTTGCAAAATTTTATCGTCTTAGTTCGAGTCCTAGGGTTAATAAACGAACGAGTGCTCCCTTTGAATTAGTTCATTCGGATATTTGGAGTCCTTGTCTAGTTGTGTCAAAAACTGGATTTCGCTATTTTATTACTTTTGTTGATGATTACTCTCGTGTAACTTGGTTATATTTAATGAAAAATCGTTCTGAGTTGCTTTCTCATTTTCGCTCTTTTCATGCTAAAATCCAAACTCAATTTAACATGCCGCTTAAAATTTTGCGAACTGATAATACTGGTGAATATTTTTCTCATATGCTTGGATCTTATTTGTGCACTAATGGCATTATTCATCAGTCTTCCTGTGCTGACACTCCATCCCAAAATGGAGTTCCTAAACGTAAAAATAGACATCTTCTTGAAATTGATAGAGCACTGTCCTTTCAAATGCATGTTCCAAAACATTTTTGGGCCGATGCAGTTTCCACAACTTGCTTCTTGATTAATTGAATCCCTTCATCTGTTCTAAATGGTGAGATTTCTTATCATGCTCTTTCTCCATCCAATTCTTTGTTTCCCATTTCCCCTAAAGTCTTTGGTCGCACTTGCTTTGTTCGCGATGTTCGTCCTCATGTTACCAAGTTAGACCCTAAATTCTGAAAATGCATCTTTCTCAGTTATTCTCGAGTTCAAAAAGGGTATCGTTGTTATTGTCCAAGTCTTAACTAGTATATTGTCTCTCCCGGTGTCACATTTTTTAAAGATATGCCCTTTAGTTCCTCACTGTCGCGTCCGTGTCAGGGGGAGGATGATGATCTTTTAGTTTATGAGGTTGTTTATTCGGAATCCTCCCCTGCTCTTTTGGTTTCCATTCCTCCTCGCCCACCCATTACACAGGTATACTCTAGGCAGACACCACCACTACCACTACCACTTCCAGGCACATGTCCTTTACCGGACACTTCTTTGACATTTGATCCAGTACCAAGTGATGAACTTCCTATTGCCCTTTGTAACGGTAAACGTACTTGTACCTATCATATTTCTTCTTTTGTCTCTTATAATCATTTGTCCTTACTCTCCTATTCATTTGTTACATCCCTTGATTCTATCTCTATTCCTAAATCTGTTCATGGAGCTTTATCTCATCCTGGTTGGCGTAATGCAATGATTGAAGAAATGAATGATTTAGATGATAATGGTACCTGGAATCTAGTATCTCGTCCTGCAGGAAAGACAACCATTGGGTGTAAATGGGTGTTTGCAATCAAAGTTAACCCCAATGGTTCTGTTGCTCGATTGAAATTCGACCTTCTTGCTAAAGGCTATGCCCAAATCTATGGTATTGATTATTCGGATACATTCTCTCCCATTGCAAAACTCACACCTGTTCGGTTGTTTATTTCTTTGGCTACTACGCACAGTTGGCCTTTACATCAACTTGACATCAAGAACGTGTTCATCCATGGTGATCTTCAAGAGGAAGTAGAAAGCAACCACCTGGGTTTGCTGCTCAGGGGGAGAGTGATAAAGTTTGTCGACTGAGAAAATCTTTGTATGGATTAAAATAGAGTCTGCGAGCATGGTTTGGTAAATTTAGTCAAGCACTTGAGCAATTTGGAATGAAAAAAGGTAATTCTAATCATTTTGTCTTCTATCGTCAGTCTGAGAATGGTATTATTCTACTTGTTGTGTATGTTGATGATATTGTTATTACTGGCGATGTTGCATCAGGTATTTCTTCTCCCAAAACTTTCCTTTAAGGTCAATTTCGCACTAAAGATTTGGGAACATTGAAATACTTCTTAGATATTGAAGTGATGAGAAGTAGGTGACACCTTTCTGTCACAATGTAAATATGTGCTTGACTTGTTATCTGAGACTCGAAAGATGGGGGCCAAACAACGAATTTGCAGTTTACCAAAGATGTAGAATTATTTAAAAATCTTGAGAGATATAGAAGATTGGTTGGAAAGTTGAATTATCTAACAGTAACCAGGCCAAACATTGCTTATTCAGTAAGTATTGAATAATGAAGAAATCAACAACAATCAACACAAAAGCAGCAAAAAAATCAGCAACCATCAGTAGAAGCAACCATCAGTAGAAGAATCAGCAAAAATCAATAGAAAATATTTTACTAATCAGAAGTAAAATCATTGGGACAAAATCTAAAAGTATGGCAGAAAAATCATTGCCAGCAAAACACCTCACACAACAAACAAATTAAATACAGTAGAATTCAATTCAAAATATTTCCAAAAGGAGGGATGTGATTCAATTGATTAAGGGACTTATCTTAAGAAGACATGAAGACCTTTTAGGACATTCCTTTTTTTATCTACCCTCTATTTTAAACACCAACATTGTAACACTCTTCTTATTTTTTTCATTAATTATTTATGATATTTTGGTATATTATTTTATACATTGAAATTGTTGTTTGTTAATTGTGGTTGTGTGTGTGGTTGCTATTTTAATTCTTTAAGTTAGTGAAAGGAGAAAATGAAAATGTTGCAATTTGGAGTTATGTTTGAAAAGTGTATAGAAAATAGAAAAAGGAAAGAGAAAATGGGGAATTAGGATTTTGGGATCCTTATAAAAGGATTGGGAGAAACCTAGCCACCCATTCTTTTAACAACAAACCCTAGCCCGTGTCATCTCTTTCTTCCTCACTCTCCATTTCACCATCAGCGCCGACCGTGTGCGATGGTGGTGTGCGACATAGTGCGCCAGCAATAGGCATGGCATGCGACGATGGCAGGTGCAATGGTAAATGGTGGCCAACAATGTTCTCTTCTTCTCTCTCCCTCTTCGTATATCATTCTATAGCTCTAGCCTGAAGACTGAATTCTAGGTTGTTAAATTATTCTTTTTCAAACTTTTTAGTAATTGGATTTTTTGGAAAATTTATTTAGGTTGGCCAAAGACCCTCGTTGATGGGGTCACTAGTTGATTTAGATTTCTCTCAAGGCAAGTGGCTCTGCTCTTGGATAAGTCTTTGGGCTATATCAGTTGAGTGTATGATGCTTGTTGTAATTATGTATGAATCCTTATTGAGCATGATGAGCGTTTACATGATTTGCAATGAACATCATATGTATGATATGTATGTTGTATATCTGATGACTTGGGCATGCATTGTATGATGTATGTTGGATGCCATGGGCATCACATGTATGTTGTGTATTGGATGTGATGGGCATCTCATGTATGTTGTTTATTTTTTGGGACTTATGCATCAATAGAGCATGTGCTACATGTTTGCATATGACGATGACAACCATCAACCACAAAAATGGGGTCGGTGTTGGGTGGCATCTGGCTATGCTGACTGGCTACCATTTACCATCAGATTGTAGTAGGATTTCCTAAAGAGCCCACACATGTACCTTAATGTTATAGGCTAAAAGATGGGATCAAGGTCATTGTCACCAAAAAAGGAAATGGGAATGAAAGGATATGGAAGTGGTATAAAAGGAAGTGGTACTAAAATGATATGCTTTGAAAGAATGTTTTTAAAATGAAAAGGATAGGTCTCACATGAAGAGCATGTAATTGTATGTATCTGCATGTCTTAGCCCATGGGTTGGGTCACTGATAACTCTCCAAAAGAGAGTTATTAGGAGTCTTTTAGACTAGATCTCATCTCTTTATTTGAGTAATGGCCCTTAATTTATGGAATAATTGCTTGAATTATCTTTGTTTTGCATCTAGGATTCTCGAGAAGCTTCATATTGTTGCATCATTCTATTTATGACAACATTTGAATAAATTGGAGTAATTTATGCGTAATTACTACTAATTCTGGATATTTTATCTACAGGTAGATGATAAAGCATTATTTTAACAGAATATATTGATCGAACAATTCCAGAGCAGAACGAACATAAAGGATCTGTGCGAGAATAACAAAATTTAAAATATGAAAATAAATCTTTCGTTCACAGATTTAATTAGTCATTGGATGCGTCTCATGTGGACGATTTGACCTAATAAGCTTCCTAATCACAACATAAGACATTAAATAGAAGAGGCGGTTGCCAAAGAGAAGGATAATTCTTTTTAGAGTCGTAGGGAGGACTTTTAGCTTTTACTTTCTATTCAAACTCATTCATTCAGAGAGTTTTTTTTACCATTAACGAACTTCATTGAATTCCTGGAGAGAAGAACTTGCAGAAGGAAGAAACCCCATTGAAGGTTGGAGCAGAAAAAATGATTCTTGCAGCTGTTTTAAGAGTGCTCTTTAGTTGGCCAACACGTATGAATACGTTCTCTATATTTCATGAAAAATATGAGGACTAGATTGCTTTTAAAACACACTAGCCTCTAGGTTAAGTTAGCGGCTGGCTAAGTGAGGAGGTTAGGGATAATCACTTGCCTAATGTACAAAAACAACAGTTTAATTCATATAGGTTCATGGGAATTAACTTAAGATAATTGAAAAATCTGGGAGGATTCTGGGAATATTGTTGTGTGACTCGATTCTACAGTTGTCTTACATCAAGATTCTATTTCAAGAAGATAACTTTATACCTTAATCCGAACATACTCATTCTTATCGTTACAACTGTAAAAGAATTCTTTTTACTCTTTAATTTCATTTAATTCTGCATTCATTACAATAATCACCAAACACTTATTTTTGTTACTCTTTGAATTCACTAAGAAATTGAGAATAGTTCAAAATTTACCACTAATCCCTATAGAGTTGATATAAACACTTATCACTTGCTTATGACTATGTACACTTGCACATCGTTTCGTGTAGTTATGATTACAAATTTAAACCTTACCATAACAAGCAATAAGTTTTTGGCACCATTGTCGGGGATTAGTTTTAATTTTGACTTATTCAAAGTTGATTCTTTTGTTGAATTGGAGCTTTTTTTATACTGATTCAATTTCTTTGTGATTGTAGCAACTGGTGTATGAATAATAATTCTGATTTGGAAGTTGAGTTTGATCCAAAAATTGAAATGACTTTTTAGAGAAGGAGAAAGTGAAGGAATCAAATTCCCAACGGAAGCGATTGAACGCTTAATCCATTCAAGAATGAATTTGGTAGGAAGCACACATTATAGAAACCAAAAATACACAAGTATGAGAAACTTTACATTTGAAGAACTGTTCTTCAATCTTCATGCGTATTCTGTATCACAAACACCACCAATTGGGATACCCGTTATTGTCTAGGATATTAGGCCTTGGAAGTGTGGTCTCCAAAATGAATGATAAAGAGAATTTTGAGAGGGAGAATTTCTGCAGGAAGAAAAATTCAAAAGAAGAACCTCGCTTCACTATAGTTCTCTCGTTTATTTATGTGAGAGAGAGATGGGAGTGGGTTGAGTGAAAATCTCCTCACTCACCACTTCTAACGTGATAGCTCCCAATAGAAGTTATCATTTTATTTTTAATAAAACTAAAATTAAAAATATATTTATTTATTTAATTAATTAATATTAATATGATTTGAATCATATTCAAATAATATTTCTCACATAATCTATAGATTTAATATGAATCCTATTCATATTAAAAACCTTATTATATAAATCTCATTGATATAATATATATTCGAATCTTATTCAAATATTATTCTCCCATAATATAAAGTTTAACTATGCATCTCATACATAATGAACTTTATATTATAATGTAT
>JAOANK020452850.1:0-13181 GCA_026257165.2 Telfairia occidentalis | reverse complement strand
TATAGTATAATGTATATTGATACATTATAATATATAGTTAATTATGAATATGATTTATAATTAAACCATATAATATGGGAGAATTTAAGCATTTGAATAAGATTCAAATTATATTTAGATGAATGAGATTCATTTAAATACTATAGGTTAATAACTTAATATGAATATGATTCATATTGAAACCTTAGGTTAAAAGAGAGATATATGCATTTAATGTGATTAATTTACATATTATATAGTTAATTAATTATGGGATAATTAATTAATTAATTTTGTTTAATTAAATAAAAAAAGAAAATTAAACGTGCGTGGTGGGGAGTTAACGTATCTCCTCTCCAATCTCTCTCTCTCCTTTATAATTCCTGCGTTTAGAACACAGATGAAAGTTTCTTCTTCAATTCTCAAAGAGAATTCTCACAACACAAAAAAAAAAAAAAAATCTATTGCTCCTTCACCAAAATACTGATCCCAACATCAATCTTGTTTGGAATCCTCGAGAATAGTGAGTGTATACGAGTGATGATGTTCTTGATATTGGAAAATGAACGTGATTGAAGAAGCTGGTTCAATGAAGGGAACTGTGTACAACTAGGATACAATTGATTGCGAACCACAGTCATTTAGTCTTTCAAAGATGTTCAAAGTATCCCTTTTATGGACGTTTGTTGCCATCTCATCCCTAAAGTTTTCTTCATCGACATCCTCCTCTACTACAAGTTCCCACAAATCATCTAAAAGATAAAATATCTCATATTCTTCAATGACAACATTACTTAATTTGTCATTCAATGGAGGAGTTGGATCTCTTTGAAATCGAGATAAGTTGGCGAGTTTTCCATGGTACACCCATTGACTGTAAGACGAAGATATACTATTCGTAAATAAATGTTGTTCCACTATGTCCAATAATTGCCACATTGGATTCTGACAGTTCTTGCATGAACATCTTGTTTTTCTTACCTCATTAACATGGTTTTTTACCACTTCTAAAAACTGTGCCACTTCTTCAATATACTCTATTGAGAATCTATCCTTAACCTTAATCCAATCTTTATCATTTTCAATTGTACTTTCGAAAATAACTTATTTATTCAGTAGGAATGGGAAAAGTTCAATCCCTGTAAGAAATCGACAAGAAATAAGATTACATTTGTCATTAGATTATATTTTGAAAGTATAATTATAATGCACCAACTTGTTCTCCTACAAATGACACTTTGATTCAAGGCCTTAATGAACGAAACATACAATATAGTTGGATCTAAGTGTGCCTAAAAGACATATTAGGACCTTGAGTATATTTAGGATGACCTTGTGGAATAAGCTAGTTTCAATCTTCTTATCTTGACGCATTAAGTCTTTGATGAACAAGATTATATCCAATTTTGTGTCTATTTTTAGTAAAACCTCCAATTTGGTAAAAATTAGAGCTGTGTACTTATATTTAAAATCTTGGTGTGAGGTTGTTGTCATTTATTAGAAATGTTTAATTCTATTCATAATCCAATGTACACTTAATTAGCTTCAAAATCCAATGGGAAAAGAGTTTTTATTTATTTATTTATTTATTTTATTTATTTATTTTGTAATTGCTAGTCCCAAGCAAAAATAAAAGACAATTATATAAGAGAACTTCAATGCTAGCATACTTTAGACTCCTAACTCAATGCACAGTGACAAGTAATGAGTACAATAAAAGAAACGTTCATGCACATTCTATTAGTAAGAAAGTCGAAGATTAATTCTTATCCTCCCTTGTGTGTGTGTGTGCAAGCTCATCCCATTCTAGTCCTTACAACCCTGGAGTGCATTTAATGAAGTTTTTCCTAAGCTCCCCCTACTCTGGCAATAAATCATTTTCAAGTGAGTGTTTCTAATTTAAGGGAGCTTAGAGAAAATATTTATTTATTTTTTTTGGCTAGAAAGGGAGGATGTATCACGTTCATTTTGGCTTACCCTTACTTTCTAGGTGCTGAGTATCCAACTACGAGCAATACATTCAATCCTTCAATTTTGCTAAAAGAGGAGCCTAGTCAAGATGTGCTACCTTCGTTTTGGCTTACCCCCACTTCCTAGGTGCTGAGTATCCAACTACAAGTAGTCCGTCTATCTTAGGGCAATACTCACTTTCCTTCCATACTTTTAAGCACAATAGGAAAGGTGGAGTAATCTCTTTAGACTCTTTTTTAGCACAACGTTTTTTTTTTCAGCACAAGCTACTTAACCTAGAACTTCACTATCCAACAATCAGACCATTTTGAGACATCCAAAGTCAAACCTTGTTAACGATACTCTAAGACTTCAGGGCTCTAAACAAGAGGACTACCTGCTCAAAATACAAGGAATTCAAAGGAGGATTTTAAACATAACTCACATATGAAGTATGCCTACTACTTTCCCTATTTCAACTCACATACATGTTGCAACAAATCATGGTAAGTCATAATCCTCATCATGCAAGCATCAACATAGTTCTACTTTTTAGTACACAGCCAGGCGAACAATCAATCATATTAGTTAATAAAATTGAAAAAATTTATGCAGAATTCCAATAATCATCAAACATCCATAAACAACCACAATTTTCAGGAGCTCAACACACAATTCAAAAATCTAACCTAGTAGCACACAGTACTCAAGACACCTCTACCCCAAACTTAAAAACATTCATTGTCCTCAATGTATGAAAAAGAAGACAAAGCAAGAAAAGTAATCGGTATTGGCCTAAAGTGTAAAATGGTCCACAACATGACAGGTAGGTGCACTAAGTACGACTTTGTTATAGCTCCTGAAAAAGAGAGAGATATGTGCAAAATTCATGAGACACTGGGCAAACAACTACTAAAAGCAAAATCAAACTAACTCAATGAAAGAAGGGAAAAAAGCTTGGGTTGCCTCCCAAGCAACGCTTGATTTAACGTCCCTTACTGGGCGGGACATCAAATTACTCAATCTTTAATCACCATGTCCTGGATCTATTGTGCCTCCTTTCCACATTCACTTTTTACGCTATGAAGCACATTCGAGAAAATGTTCTCTTCTACTCTACTCATAGTAGTAGGTATAACAACATGATTAGAAGAATCAAGGAAAGCATATCTAAAATGTGGGGGTAGGGCTTTCAATTTTAAATCAGGAGGCTTAACATTCAAATCTATTTTCTCATTTTAAGCAGGCAAATAAATATTTTCAACAGTAGGATGACTAATGGGAATCAAAGCAAGATGCAAATCTTCAACAACATAATTCATATCAAGGGACACATGCATATTCTCATTTAAGACACCTAAACTACCACAAGTGGGGTTCAATATGCATTACCCCTTATTAGACACATCGGAAGTTTCAGAATTAACATTTTCAGCCCAACCATTGTCTACAACATCCAACTTACAACATGTAGTTACCTTAAGAGGGCTCTTGAGAGCTTGATAAATGTCGAAGCTTACCTCCTCGTCATGTACCCTTACGGTCATGCTACCTTGTTGGGCATTTATCAAGGCCCTTTCAGTGGCCAAGAACGGTCTTCCTAATATGATGGACATCTCTGAATCCTCTTCCATATCCAAAACTATAAAGTTTTCCGAAAAAATTAACTTGTTAACTTTTATTAACACATCCTCTACTATACCTTTTGGGTATGTTACAGATCGATCAACTAGTTGTAGACGGATGGTAGTCAGCTGTACATGCCTTAAGTTCAACTTCCTAAAAACAGACAGAGGCATGAGATTAATAGATGCACCTAAATCAAATAAGACACAATTAATCTCTAAACTACCAATGGTAAAGAGAATAGTGAAACTCCCTGGATCTTTAAGTTTCTCTAGTAGCTTCTTCTACAATATGGCATTCTACTGCTTTGTCAGATCTACCCTCTTAAGCTGCCTAAATTTCCTTTTCTAAGACAACACCTCCGTCATGAATCTGATGTAAATTGACATTTGCTCTAGGACATCTGCAAAAAGAATGTTAATATGTAATTGTTTAAAGATGTCTAAGAATTTGGTAAATTGATCTTCCATATTCTTTTTCATAAATATCTGACGATAAGGGATTCGACTCAATTCAATAGGAAAAGAATCAGAATATTTCACTAAACTCGATGTCTACACTTTTTTCTTATTCTCATCAACAATTTCCTTTTCATTCTTCTACGCTTCATCTTCTTTCTCATCATTCTTTTCCTCAAGCTTCTTCTTAGGCTCATTTTTTTAATTTTCATTAATGATCCGACTACTTCTAAAAAATATAGTATTGTAATGCTCCTTAGGATTAACTTCAATGGTGCTATGGAGCTTACCTTTTTGCATCGTGCTCAGCGTAGTGGCAATTTGTATAACTTGAACCTCAAGATTTTTCATAGTCTTCTCTTGGCTATCCATCCTACTTTCCAGGTTCATTGTTCTATTCCTCAATTATATGATGAAGTCCTCCTCAACCATCGAAGATTTCTTAGCCTACTGCTGTGATGGGGGGTAGAACTCGAAGGGGCCTATAACACATTCTTTGTGTTATCGTAAGAGAAATTCTTGTGATTATGCAAACCTGGATGATATTGATTTGATGGTGGGTTCTGATAGCCTCCAAACTAGTTTCCATAAGTTCGATTTATGTAGTTCGCTTGCTCAATTTTCTGAGTCTCCCAAGATGGGCAAGAGTGGCATCCTACCATAGATGCAATCAAGTGGTTCTTACATGGCATCACAAGGTTATTCAAAGCATTAGTAAGTGTTGCCATTTGGGCTTTCAGAGAAGTCACCTCGTCTAACTCACAACCCTGCAGCTCTCTGAGTGGTCCTCTATGATGGCAAATTATAACTGATGGCTGCCATGTCCTCCAGCAAAGCTTGAGTAGTCTTAGTTATCTTTGAGAAAATTGACCCTCCTACAACTGCATCCACAATCGACTTATTAGTACTTGATAAACTGTTACAAAATGTTTGTACCTGAAGACAATCTGGATAGCCGTGTTGTGGCTACTTTCTCAGCAACTCTTTATATCGCTCCCAAGCCTCATAGGGCCACTCACCATTGATCACAGCATTGTGTCACTGCAGTGTATGAGTCAGTTTTAGTATAGTGTGGAATTCAGTATCGAGTGTCGTCCTCGGAATTGGGTTTCTAGTTTGATTAAGTAACATGGTTACTCAAACCTCATTTTATCTAGGGATCCAATTATTAAAAAAGAAAGCTAAATTACATTACTCCACCTTCTAACTAGATGGAGGTGACATAAAGAGAGAATGCTTTAGACCAAATTTACATGCTTTGGGACACTACACTTTATTAACAAAAAAAACTTTTCTATCACGATTGCAATCATAAGCTGGGATTAATCTAATGTTTGATTTTCTCTCTCGAGCTCAGCTAGTCTCTTACTAATATGCAGACTCAACCTCTCGATCTATCACCTGACATACTAGCAAAGCATCACGAATTTCCCACTAATTATCACCCCTTAGGCCAATTGTGATCTCATCCTTTCTCGAGCTTAGGGCAATTCTGCTTGTCATCACAGTTCACAACAAATCCGCTAGAGATAAAAATCCATGCTTCTATAAATAAACCTCTACTTTAACACATTGGCTTACAACAGTCATGCATTCGATAATCTAATATAAGCCTTACTCTCTCGAGCTAACACTTAAACCATTCAATCAATTTAATCTTTGATCAGGAGATTAAAAGCCTTAAGCATACAAATGCATAAATGAATTACAACGAGATATGAAAAATCCATAATATTAAACAAGCATAAACAATGTCACAAGGCATTACAAAATCGTCTATAGTAGAGTCCTGCTACTCAAATCCACAATAAAAATAGAGACTCCCTCAAGAAATTACAAAATGAAACAAGGTCTACAAAGGGTAAAGAAAACTCCTAAAGATGCATGCCACACTCGTTTCCATTGTGAAGCCCGCAATCTCGAGCCTCAGATCGCTTTGGGGGTTCCATGGGAAGCTTCTCCTCCCTCTAGAAAACCAAGCTCCTTCGTGCAAAATCATATCTCCAAATGGCCCCCTCTTTTCAAAATGAGAAAATGACCTTTTATTTTGCATTTTGCCAACAGCGTCGAGACGCTACAAGTCAGCGTTTCGACGTTGGTCTTAAGTGGTCAAAGAGTTGTGTGGCGCATCCATCGTTTAGGACGTACAAGGGTGCAGCATCGAGTTGCTGAAAACCAGTGTCTCAATGCTAGTTCGTAGCTGCCAGAAAAGGTCACGCGCATGTGAAAACTTATGACGTCTAGCGGTAGCATGGATGAGCACCTAGATTCTTGTGGTATACGCGTGTGGTTTGGTTGAGTGCGTGACGTCTGAATGCTGCCTGCTTGCTGCGATGAGGGCGTGCGTGCACGCATGATGCACCATCTATTCTTCAGCATCGAGAGGCCTTGAAGTAGCGTCTCAACGCTGTTGCCTCTAGCATGTATTTTCTAGTAGAATTGAGCCTCTCAATGCCCTGGCATGGCATCTCAACGCTGCAGCCTTGGGTCTACATGTATTTTGGCCCCATTTCTTCATTCCATGGCCAAATTTAGTCTTCTTAGGCTCATTTTTCAACTCTAACAACCCTGAATTCATATTTTGATCAAATTATGCTCGGTATCTACAAATTAACAAATAAACTCGTGAAAAATTTGAAATTACATAACAAAACTAGCTAAAATTAAGCCTAAGGATAGCACATTTTTGTGTGCTAAACAACCATTACTTATCTAAATGTATTAATTTTTGGGTCTTAGCTGGAAGGAAGAACTTGCTAAGGAATGCTTGGGCAAGCTTGTCCCATGTCGTAATGTTCTCAGTTGGCAAGGTTTCCAACCAATTCGTTGCCTTATCCTACACTGAAAATGGAAAGAGACGTAAGCAAATGAAATCACTAGACACCCAATTTAGCTTTATTGAACAACATAATTCAAGGAACAATCTAATGTATTTATGCAGGTCCTCTGCAAGCGAGCCTCTGAATGCTCTATCCCTAGACATTTGAATAGGTCCCAACTTTAGTTCAAAGTTCACAGCTTTAATCAGTGCTGCACAATCCCAAGTTGAGCAGTGGGGATCGTATGTTGAAAATAGTCATGGGTTGCTCTCGAGTCACCTGCTTGCTCGGCCATTGACTCAACTTCTACTCTTTGTTCCTTAAGGTTTCTCCTACAAGTATGTTCAATCTCTGGATCAAAAGAAATAGGGTCAGTGCCTTGCGCACGTCGCATACACCAAATATTAATGCAAAAGGGAAAAAAAAAAACCCCTAGAGTAAGATCTATGCAAACGCCTCAATAATAAGAAAAATTAAAAATACGCCGATCCCCAGAAATGACGTGTAAAACTTGATCGCACCCAACAATGAGTTATAGAAAGTGCACGGGTCAATCATAGTAATAATAAAACGATTCAGAGTTCAACTATCGTCCACTAGGAATCAGGATTTCTAATTATCTTAGTTATTGATAATTCTTTGGATTTTATTTAGGGAACTGAAGGTCATGCAACGATTCTAATCTAATAAAAGGGATAAATTGAGACATGCTAATGGTGGGAGAATCAAGAGATGGAAGGCTCTAGGGTATTGTTTTGATTAACAAAACAATTAAATGATTAATTTACTTACGTGATACATTGAACTACCAAGTTTTCTAAGTATAAGGTTGATGAACTCGGGTTTCCCCCTCTCGAGTTCTACCGATTCTCACAATTAACTCCCTATTCAATTTCTCACAAAAGAATTTGAAAGCGGCATAAAAGTAACCTATCACAGACTTCAAAAAGTTTCCTATCACTCTCGTGCATAGAAAAGTGTACGTCTAAAATCCTTAGTCTAGATTTACTACCCTCTCGGTCGATCAAGATAATAAAAACAACATACATAACACTCAATGGCTAATTGAATGCAGTAAATAACGTGCTGAAAATTAGAAGAAAGTAATAATAAAATGCATTCCACAAGAAAATCAATACAATTAAGAGTTCATTACAACCAACACCCTAAAACCTGGGGGATTTAGCTACTAATTAACATAGTATTCAACCTAAAAAACTCCATAAAAATAGAGTACATTCATAGAATAGAGAGAAAAGAGGGAAATCCTAGATGAAACTACACTGTCACCATCGTAAACACGCTTCTTGAGGTGTAAAAACTTGATCTCGAGCACTACGAGACTCCGTCAAAGCTCCAGAATAGTAGCACACTTAGTTCTCTATCGAAATCTATCAAAAAATGCACAAAAATGAAGTTCCCAAACCCTAGCATTGAAAAGTTGATTAAATAGAATTTGCCATGCGTCGAGACGCTGCCCTTTAATATTATAGGATTGCCACCCTGTATTTGTAAAAATAGAAGAGAAAATTTTCATATCGTCGCAACGCTGTTGTTACTTCGAAATTTCAATCCTGCCTTCTCCAGCTTTGAGACGCTATAATTCTAGCGTCTCAACACTACAGCTTCAATCTTTCTCGTCACTGTTGGGGTGTCTCAACGCTCTAGCCCGACTTTGAGACACTATGCTCTCAAGTTTTGGCTCTTTCTACCATACCTCCTTTGTTTCGTAGCTAAATTTTCTCTTCTTAGGCTCTTTTTTTAACCCAAACAACACCGAATCTATATTTTTGCCTCCAAATGTTCGGTTCCTACAAATTCAACAAGTAAAGCATCAAAGTACACAATTCAACCCACAAAACTACTAAATTTAAGGCCTTAAAATAACACTTTTCGAGTACTATCATAAACTAAACCTCACATTCACAAAGTTTGATGACTACCATAGCTGCAGGATAGTCAAAAAACAAGTACACATATGTCAAACATTCTCAAAGCCACATAAAAAGTGTTTAAGGTTAACAAATATAATATCAAAATCAACAACAAAAAATTAACAACTTTAACAAAGAAGTATATGCAAGTTTTTTATGAACTTAGTAGTCTACAATTAGAGTACTTAAGAAATATTTTGAAAACAAAGAAAAGGAAAAAATTGTTTACAAATCACTCACTTAAACAAGCTAGTGGATTCTCTACTTGAGCTTTACAACCAACCAAATGCAAATATTAGCCAAAAAAATAATAATAATAATAATAAAATAAAATAAAAAAAGACAAAATCCAAAAGGTAAAAAACCACAACGACCACATAATAATAATAAAAAAAATTCAACCCTCTAACTTAAATCAAAATCAACTCCAAAAACAATTTACGTGTATCTAAAATTAATATTCAAATCAACTAAAAGAGACTCAAACTAAAGAACTTGAGCAAAAGATCATATAGGTTATCTTGCACACCCACTTCCCATCTTCCAAATTCTCTCTTTCTCTTTCCCAAACCATTGCAAATGCTCTCATAGGACTGCACGGTAGGCTTCCTTAAGACCGAATCATTATAGATTTGGTACCAATCGTGACATTTGAGAAGATTATCTATGACTTGCTCTGGCTGACTCTTCTGAGACTAATTGCGCTTTTTTCATATGTCTACGATTTCAATTATTTCTTCTAATGTGTATTCCCCCTAGACAAGCAGCTCTTTATCTTCTTTAATGAGATAAAACGATATGGGAGCCATGGCCTTGTGAAATTTCACATCGAGGGCTTTGCTCTTCCACTCAGTAAAGCACTCTCTTATCTTCTTAGTGGCAGTATGCTAGGAGACATTTCTGTTGAATACCCCCGCATGAAGGTGATACTCACCTTCACTATGTGATTCCTTTGCCACTAGAATGGCCCAACTGTCGAATAGTTGGCGAAGCTGGTCTCTCACCAATTCCTTTGTGGTGGGTCTTCTATCCGTATTAGTTAGCGTAACAAGAATGAATTTCTTGATTGTGGTGCGCCTTCTTTCCATGATTCCTTTCTTCATTTGTCTGTGCTCCATCTCTACCAATGATTCAATAAAAAAGAGGTTTGTCTCTCCTGCGTCTGCTTGCTACTCCCGATTTCTCTTTCTTGATCATAGTTGGTCCTACTTTCTTTTGCTACTTAAGACGGTCGATTACTGCTGTCGGCCATCTATGCCTGGCCACTTCTTGCTCGACCATCTCTTTATGCTCTTTTGAATTCCTATGTTGTTCATCCTTCATCCCATTAAAATCCAATGGAAAATGTTTGAAGGATGATTTGCATCTTCTCCTTTCGACTCTTCTCTGACATTAAAAATGTATATCATTTACTATCTATGTAATTGTAGTTGAGTAAGGACTATAAGCTTCAAGTCCCTTCTTATCTTCTTTTTTAGAACTATCGAAGCCCTTGAAGACATAAGAACAATTCTTTTATGAAACTTGTTCATTAAGAATTTTTTGGATCTCGTTAAATACAAATTGTTGAGCCCAACCAATGATTGTACGAAGATCCTAAGGCACAGTGCCATAGTCTTCCATTTTTTTAGCTTTGAATTCTTGCTCGAGCTACTGGGCTAGCTTAGGGTCTTTCAAAGAAGACCTTTATTTGGAAAGAGAAATCAACACCTGAATGATCAAACAATTTTTCTTTGAATACGCAAGGGGATTTGGAGGACCAACGAGGTGGGGGGAAAGAGCGATAGCAAATCTCACGAATCAGTGGAAGAGTAAACGTGTGCGGTGGCTTCTAAATGAACTTATTTCCTACATCTGATCGTAACCATGTATGTTTGATCATTTTTTGAAGAGTCAGGGGTAGGCTTCATATAGCGGTCAAAGGGGTACCATTTCTTTTCTCTATCTCGCTATACAGGGCTTGATGTGCAGTTTCCTCTTTTTCTTGCATTTATGTTGATGTTCTTATTGTCACTTTCTGGTGTTGTACTTCTGTAAGTCCTCCTTCAGATGAAGCAGCTAAAGTGTGAGTATTTACTGCTTTGAAAACTAAGGATGAAGAGAGGTAAATAGGAAATGGGGTATTACCGAGTCCTCTAGTTCTGGCCCAATTTCCTACTTAGTTCCTATGGATGTTGGAAGTATTGACGATCTTTCTTCCATTCTTTGTGGACATGACTACTATTTAGTTGTGCTTGATTAGTTCTCACACGACCCTTCCTCACACTGATTTCAATTTTATTCATCGACTATATTGGCTGGATATCAATACCTTATACTGATCATGGAGGCTAGTGTGGCCAATGTGTCAGCAAACTGATTCTTAGTCCTTCACAGATAATTAAAGGTAATCCATCTGAACTTTCGGCTTATATCTTCCAAACACTTTTCTAGGGAATGAGCTTCTGTTCCAATCACTAGTTGTCTGAAAGATGATAAGTGATGAATCTCCATATACATCAATCTTTTTGATTCTCAAGTCGAGGGTGCTTCTTTGAAGTGCCTGTGATACACTCAGAATATTCTGCGATATTGTTTGTGGAAAAGAACCTCAACTTGACAACTATGGGAATATGGGCTCTTTTTTGTGAGCTTTAAGATAACATGTAGAAAGGGTCCAACTTCATTTTGATTCTGATTTACTGAACCGTCAAAGAACATTTGCCAATCATGAGGAGTTTCATCTTCTTCTTCGCCTATCGCTAATAGAATAGCTTCGTCCGAGAAATTCGTCCCCTACTAATCAAAGCAAGCTCATAGTCAGGCACAAGATGATTTGTAGGGGGTCTGTTATTGCCTGCCCCTTTCCTTACGCATGTAGGGCTTCCTGTTGCTTTTACAGAACTCTAAAAGTCACATTTGCCACCTTGCTAGCCCATGAAGGCTGGCTTTTCAAAGAGATACTTCAGCGAGTCCATCCTTGCAATCAGCATCGTCGTTTAGCTCAATTTGTAGTGGCATAGGCATTGCGAGGCTCATGGTTGAGCACAATCGCTTTTTTCTAAAACTATATACCTTGTCTCATAATCAGTGAACTTCTTGCTAATCTCGCATATTGCTCTTTCTTTCCTACCAGTTTCAATGTGTTGAGCAAGGACATATAGAACTCATGGATGCTTTCATTACTTACAGATGCTTCAGGAGAGGCCGACCAGGCATTGGCGGTACCAGGATAGGAAGATTGAATAGATATTTCTTCACTTTGTCAAACGCTCTTTTGTAATCCTCCTTCCTTATGTCTATCTTTTCTTCAAAAGATGGGGTCTTCTTTCTGTTGGGTTTTATGTCCTAAAACTCAGTGGCATGTAAACGTAATCTATCATCAATAAAATAATTATTGAAGTTATTGAGTAATGTTGTTATTGAATTATTTATAACTCTATAAATCGAATAAACTAAGAACCCAAGGCTATAACGTGAATAATTAGACTTTATGTGGAGACATAAAAGAAAATCAAGTTTAAGTAAATAGCCAACACGGTCCATAGTATACGGATTAGGCTAGGTACCTTCTCTTGAGGACACTATGGAATGCGACCCGCTTTGTATATGATACAAACAATGTGATCCTAAATCGTTCATGTGGAGACTGGACCGCAAAATCGTTCTATGCAATGAGTTTGCATAAGACTGGACCGCAAAATAGTCATTGTTTCAGTATAACGCCGATCATTAAAAACACTGACTAATTTCAATCTGATCACCTAGGCAACTCGATCTTCTTCCTGAGCTAACTATGAAATCCAGTTTATTCGGGATTATCCTTAGATCGACATGGGTGAGAGAGGCTTAACAACGCCTGCTCAATATGCCTCCCATTTCAGGGGTAAGACTGGGTAGATAGTTGGGGACATAATCCTGCAAGATGGAATTCACTCCTACCTGACTTATGGGATAGTAGAGAGGTTGTTCCCTTAAGGGCTGATTCCAGGTCTTGAACAAGGGGCCCCACCCTCTCATTGGCCCGATAGGGAGTTCGGTTTGGTGGTTAGAGCTCAAACTAAGTTGTTCATTAGAGGGATCGGTGGTACTTAAGGAACAAGAGGTAACTCAGGCGTATGACGGTAATTGACTCAGCTGAGGTTACGAACAACCTGTGAAGGAGCGACTTACTGATTATAGTTATATCAAATGGACACAATATATATATAGTGAGGAGAGTACAACTATGGGCTTTAGTGGAGTGATCCTTTAGTTAACGAATGTTGATTAATTAGGTCAAAGAGTTTGGCCGGTTAATCTCGGATCGTTGGAGCTCATGATCTATAGGTCCATTAGGTCTGTCGGCTAGCTCATATTGGATAACACCTTGGAACAGTGTGGTGAATGAATTTGAAGCGTTCAAATTCGGTTTAGGAAGAATATTAAATATATGC
>JAOANK020452453.1:0-13183 GCA_026257165.2 Telfairia occidentalis | reverse complement strand
AGAGCAGCTTTCTGACCAGCGTTCAGAGGGCGACCATTGACCTGCTGAGAGTAACCAACACCGCCCCAAAAAAAAAAAAAAAAAAAAAACCCAACACTTATTTTGGTTATCAAAATTTATAGAGATTGAAGCAAAGTAAAACAAGTTGAACAATTGCATCGTGTTAATCGCTTTCCGCCTCATTTGAGCATGTAGAAAAAGGAAGCCCGTCCTCTGCAGTGAGGTTCCAACTCCCTCCCTTGTTCCATCCTCCGTGTTCTATCCCTCAAAAAACAGCTCCCACACTCAGCCACTCTCCCACTCTCGCTATGGTTGCAGCCTTCTCTCCATCACTGTTGGCTGGTCTACATGGATGCTTGATGGATTGAAAGTGCCACTGCCTTAAAATTGGTCTCCATAAAATTTGAGGCTTCCCCTTTCTCACTCATTTGGAAATATGAAGCATCCTTTGCACGTCTTTTCTTTTTCCTTTTCAGTTACTTCCTCCTTTCCAATAGTTTGGTATTGAATGGTATGTTAATTTATTCGGAAATTGTGCAAAGTGGCTATATTTGACACCTCCTTTTCACACAAGTTTATTATCAATCTTATTTAGACTTTTGAATTTAACGATTTTTTATATTTGATTGTTTTTTTTAACTTAAAAAATTAGCTCCGTAGTGGATGAATAAAAGCGTTAATTTTCTATTATTTTTTATTTGCATTTTTGGACTAAAAAATATTTGTGTAAATAAATAGGAAGCTAGACTTTTGTAAAATGGGTCTATAAAAAAAAGACCTACTATGTAGTTATTCCAAATTAGAAGCTTAAATTTATTTCATTGTGTAGCACATAGCAATTGAACTGACCTCACACCAATCCAAGCAATCAATGGCCTTAAATTTAAAATCAGAACCTTACCAAACTATACCATACCGATATCAAGGAAAAGAAATATTACGAAGAATGTCTCTACCAGTACATTCGCTCATTGTCTTCACAATCTACCTTCACCTTCAGATCAATAAATGGCAAACCTACCCAATGTAACCCACCAATTATGAAGAACATGATTCAAAATCATTTTGTCTAAACATGGAGGTTTTATTTGTACATATATTAATCGTCCTTTTACTATCGAGTAAAAGACAAGTTGTTTGAAGCAATATGAAAACCAAATAACTACATGAACCATTAAGAAATAATGGGGGATTCGAACCCACGACCTCTTAGTCAAAAAAATATACCTTTAACCAATTGAGTTATGCTCGTTTTGGTGTTTGGGATGTCGTGCTTAGTATGTATGTATGTGCAATGGTCGTTCAAGCTTTTATACATGACAGTCGCTAAGGAGCTTGCGGTTTCATGTTCTACATTAGTCATCAAGAGTATTTAGCCTTGCAAGAAAGTCTTTGTTGATTCACACGAACTTCTATATGCCCTACACTACTCATAAGCTAGTGCTACTCGACTTTCGCCATCTAACAATCTAGTTACATGTATTTAACATATTCATATCTAACCATCCATCCTCTAAATCTTAGGATATATGATTAAACTATAAGTTTTAGTATCTCTAATGGTACAAAATCGACTACCACATTATTTCTTTGGAAGCTTTTGTCATTAGATTTACAATTTTGTTCTAGTATCCAAAATTATGACGTCTATTTAATCTTTCACTTAAAAGGAAAACTTCAATTACATTTTTAAAATTTGAAAATTGACATTGAGGGAGCGTATCAGACTAATTTTAGGTGAGCAAACCAATGGGATGGATTTGGTGCTTAGAGAACCAAACAAATTCTATGAAAAAATTCTAGCTCTATTTGATCACGAATAAAATCAGTCTATTCGTATCATATAATTTCAAATCATTACAATTAGTGTCATGCATGATAGTTTTAGACTATTCGACAATTATTGAATCTTTTGAACTTCAGGACGAAACTTGATATGGTAAAATGGACGGCAACATAATATTATATTGAAAAGTTCATATACAAAACTCATTCTCACAAAATAACAACAGAATTGCTCTAGGTTTTAGTACAAGATTAACCAAGGAACCTCGCGTAGGTGGAGGACGAAGATCGAGTTTGTCGTGGAGGTAGACAAAGTATCGATGAGGTAGTGGCTTGGTGAGGCTATCGGCTGTCTGTTGAGAAGAAGAGACATGTCAATGCCAATTTTGTGTTGGAAGACTTGATCACGAATGAAGTGAGCATCAATTGTGATGTGTTTAGTACAAGCATGAGAGACAAGATTTGATGCAAGGGTAGTAGCACTGGTATTGTCACACAATGTTATAGGAGTCAATCGAAGAGGAATGCGAAGCTCATCGAGTACGGATTGAAGCCATGTAATTTCATAGGCAACATGAGATAAAGCACGATATTCAGAATCAATGCTTGAGTGGAGCCACGACTGCTTGCTTTTTGGATGACCAGGATATGAGAGGGGCCGAAGTAAACACAGTAACCAGTGATGGATTTTCGTTCATTCGGGCAAGATGCCCAATCAGCATCAGCTGGTTAAGGTGTATGATGAAGTAGCTTGTATGGATAGACCAAGCGTGGCAATGCCCTGGAGATATCATAGGACTCTTTTAAGAGCTTGCCAATGAGTGGTAGTAGGAGCTTAATTAAACTAATTGAGCTTGTTAACAACAAAAGCAATGTTCGATCGAGTATGCGGAAGATATTTGAGAGAGCCCAGAGTGCTGCGATAAATAGTGGGATTGGTTAAAGGTTCACCATCAAGAGGACTTGTTGGTTGCCATGGGTGAGGTAGTAGATTTTAAGTTATGGAGTTGCAATCGAGTAAGGAGATCGTAAAGGTACCGAGTTTGGGAAAGAGTGATGCTTGTGTTGTCCTGGTGGATTTGTATACCCAGAAAATAGTGTATGGAGCCTAAGTCCTTGATAGCAGAAGTCGATTGAAGCTTGGCAATTAATAAGTGGAGCATATGGGTAGAGGAACTCTTTAAGATAATGTCATCGACATAGATGAGAAGAAACAATATATCTTTGTTCTTGTGGAGTATGAACAGAGACATATTAGAGCGAGATTGTGTGAAACCCCAAGCGAGTAACGTGGTGCGCAAGCGATCATACCAAGCCTGAGGGGCTTGTTTGAAAATGACATAAAGCTTTATTGAGTTTGCACATGTGTTGAGGGTAATGTGGATCGACATAGCCTTTGGGTTGATGAACATACACATGTTCAGTAAGGGGTTTCGTGGAGAAAAGTATTGTTGATATCTAATTGTTGAATAAGCACATTGTTTGTGACAACAATTGTGAGGACAACTCGGATAAATGAAGGTTTGATCATAGGACTGTAAGTCTCGCCATAATCGATACCCACTGTTTGGAGGTAGCCTTTGGCAACAAAACATGATTTATGCCTTTGGATGTGGCCATTGATATCTCATTTGAGTTTGCAGACCCATTTGGTGCCAACAATTGGAGTATTGGGAGGTGGTGGTACCAATTTCTATGTATGGTTTCAAAGTAACGCTTGAAATTTGATTGTCATGGCATTATTCCATTCGGCAGATTTTACACCATAAAAAAAAAGTTGGCTCTGTGTGAGCCCAGTCGATGGAGGAATTAGTGAGAGTGGTGGGCCCAAAATTTTTTTTGGGTTTGGTGATCCCAGACTTGGCCCGCGTGGTCATGGTATGAGTATTTAGTGGTGGTGGGTTGGGAGCTTCTAGAAGTGTTTGTGAGGATATGTGGGTTGAGCTATTGGTTATAGTAGTGAGGCCCAAAGGATTTGGGCTGGATTGGGAAAGGACAGGGGAGTGGGTTTGGTTATTTGTTTGCTGACCACGTGTAGAAGTATGTGTTTATAACAGAGAAATTGAGGATTCAAGTATGCATTTGGTTAGGTCAGTTTGGGACGAAGAAACTTCTAGAGGTGAAGAAGCAATCGTGTTTGCATTCATTGGAAGCCATGATAGTATGATGTGCTGTAAATTAGTACAATTTTCACTTGCATCAGACGCAAACAACTCAGAATAAAGGAAATCTTGTTTGTTAAAGGCAACGTGGTGCAGGGTAAACATTTTTCCCTTTTTGTTTAAGCAACGATAGCCTTTGTGAGCATCACTTCATCCTATGAAAACACATTTGGTTGTATGAAAGTCAAATTTATGTTTTTGGTGCGGTCAAAAGCATGAGTAGCAAGCAAACCCAAAGGTGCGAAGGAAATGATAATTTGGATTTTTGCATGTAGCAGAGACTTTGATTCTGAATGATTGGTGAATACATTTGGTTGATAAGATTTATTGCAGTGTGGAAAGATTCCCACCAAAAATTGAATGGCATTTTGGCTTGAGCTAGGAGGGAGAGCCCCATTTCAACTCTATGTCGCTTTTTTGGTGAGGTGTGAGGGCAAGCAAGTTGGGTCGTGATCCCACATTTATTTGCAAAACTGATAGTTGGTTTAAACTCAGTTTCTTCATCTAATAGAAGAGTCTTGATTTTGGTGCTAATTTTGTTTTCAACCTTGAGTTTAAAAAATTTGAATAATGTTACAACATCACTTTTTAGGTGTAATGGATAAATCCAAAATCGGCTATGGTCATCTACAAAACTGATATAATACTTGTGTCCATTGGTTGATTGTATGGGGCCTATGGATTAATTCGAGAGGTTTACAACCTCTAGAGTTTGAGTCAAGAAAAGGTAGATTATGAATTTTTCCATACTTGCAAGCCTAAAAAAAAATGTGATTTTATCATTGCCTTTGATAGAAGCATTACATAGACTTAGGATTTGATTCAAAATGCGAGGAGAAGGGTGGCCCAAATGTTGGTGCCATCCAATAATGGATGGCACCAACATTTATTGCAAGGCGATGACATAATTTAGTATTGTGTCACGTGTTGGGTCAGAAGTCAAATAATGTCAATCAATGTATTAAAATTAAAAGACATAAAATTGACAAATCAAATAATGTTACTTATTTATTGCAAGGCGATGACATAATTTAGTATTGTGTCACGTGTTGGGTCAGAAGTCAAATAAGCTTAAAATCACTAAATAATTCAAGCTCATTTAAAAAGATCTTAATTAAATCTAAATAAGCTAAAGTCTAATGGTTGGACCCAAAAGTCAAGCCCAAGCCCAAGCCCAAGTTCATAGTAGATTAACAAAAGTCTCTTTAGATAGAGGAGTTATCCCTCGTTTACAATCAACCAGAATTAAACGACTTTAGAGCACTTAGAATCCAAAGGATCTAGAGAGAAGGATCTTGAAGCCCAAAAGAATTTTAAAGACTCGAAGACTTCAAGAAATTGATCGTCTTCTTCAAGAAATAGAAGCCGAAGACTCAAAAGATTCTTCAACAAGCAAAAGCCGAAGACTTAGAGTATTCTTCAACAAACAGAACTCTAAAACTTGGAAGATTCTTCAACAAGTAGAAGCTAAAGACTTCAAGATTCTTCAACATGCAGAAGTCAAAGACTGATAAGATTTTTCGACAAGCTAAAATCAATAACTCACATTCCCTTGACTCGAGAACAAGCTCATCATCCTCTAAAGTGAAGTGTAAATCAAGAAAAAAAAACATCAAAGGATTATACATTAGAGATTGTACTACTACACACAAATCAAGTTCATTTCCACGAATCAAATTTCTCCAAAACTCTCGAGTGAAAGTTGAGATTCATCTAATTTGTAAGAAGGTAATCCCCAATACTGCTTCATTTGGTATTGTAATCGATGGCTTGCTGAAGATTGGTAAGTTGGATGTAGCATTAAACCTCATTGAAGATATGGTTCGACTTGGTCGCGAACAAAATCAATTACTTTATAACAATTTGATAGATGCATTGTGCAAATCAGATAAATTAGAGGAAAGTTATAGGCTTCTAAGAGACATGAGGCAATCAGGACTTCAACCAACACATTTTACCCACAATTCAATATTAGGGTGCCTATGTAGAAGAGAAGATCAGATACGGTAGAAGCCATTGAATTAATGAGGGAGATGCGTGATCACGAACACGAGCCATGGATAAAACATTCTACGCTCCTTGTTAAACAACAATGCAAAAATGGGCGAGTTATGAAAACTCGTAATTTTCTTGCTAATATGGTTTGTAAAGGATTCCTGCCTGATATAATTTCTTACTCTGCTGCAATGAATGGGCTAGTCAAGATTCACCAAGTGGATCATGCTTTCAACATGTTCCAAGACATTTGTACATGTGGTTATCGTCCCAATGTGGTTGCTTATAATGTATTGATAAATGGCTTCTGTAAAATCGGAAGAGTTAGCGAAGCCTACGATTTTTTAAACAAAATGATAGTGTCAAGGCTTGTCTCTATAGTTGTTACCTATAATCTTCTTATTGATGGATGCTTCAAAAGGGGTGATATTGATCAAGTCATCATTTTTCTTTCAAGAATGAATGGAGAGAACAGAAAAGCAACCATCGTCACTTACATGACTTTAATCGATGGATGTTGCAATTCCAAGAGGCCTAACGATGCAGAAATACTTTGGAATAAAATACAACGAAATGAGGGCTCCCCAAACAGGATAGCTTATATGACAATCGTGCACGGTCTTTGCAAGTGTGGTGTACACAACGTAGCTCTAGTTTATTACTATGCAATGCAAGACAAGCAAATGAAACCTGATTGTTAAAGGAAAAAAACAATATGGGCAATCAACATCAATTCAAATTCCATATGGATAAAATCATGGGTCAAGAATATTTTATTAGAGTGATTGTAAGATATGGATACTGTACATTATTTTTTCCCATAATTGTTGAATCAACATCTTGTCATATTTATATAATGGCACTCATGAATAACTCAAGGAATATACAGAAATTATTCTCAACTCCAATTTGTTTATGGTATCAAAGCATCAATCATCTTGGTGCCTCTAGCCCTACATATTCCTTCATAAATCTTATACAAATCTTCATCCACTCATCAACATGAGTAACAGAATTGAGACTATGGAAAAAAGGATTGAGTTTCCAAACCCTTTGTCTTTGCACACTTCAGACACACCAACACTTGTCTTGGTTTCTACATTATTGGACAGACACAACTATGAAAAATGGAGTCGCTCAATACGACTCAGTCTCAGTGCCAAAAACAAACTTGGCTTTATTGATGGATTTGTGAAAGTTCTAGCAACAAGTGATGAAAATTTTTCATTATGGAAATGTTGAATGACTTGGTCATTTCATGGACTCTTCATTCCATTCAACCTGACATAGCTTAAAGTGTGATTTATTCAGATACAGCAGCAGCAGTTTGGAGGGATCTTCATGACAGATTTTTCCAAGGAGACGAATCGAGGAGCAACCAAATACAACAAGATATTGTTGAATGCCGTCAAGGGTTCCTTTTCGTATCAGCATATTATACCAAACTCATAGGACTTTGGGACAAATTGCGATCCTATCAAGAACCCATTATGTGCACTTGCAATATGTTAAAGGAAATTACTGTTACAGAGCAGAAGGAAAAGGTAATGCAATTTTTAATGGGACTTAATGAAGTTTATTCTCATGTTTGTAGATCAATTTTGATGATGAAACCCCATCCGGATACATGAAAAATTCACGGCCTAATTCTTCAACAAGAGAGCCAAATGGAAGTTTCCATTCGACAAGAAACTTTGCCAACATCTCATGTTATGCAAATTACACGTGCAACGCCACAACAAGCAATGACCCATAATTCTAATTTCAAATACTTGCGATGTACTTATTGTGATCTAGGAGGACATTCAGTAGATCATTGCTATTATTTGATTGGGTTTCCAGTGGGGTACAAATGGCATGGGAAGCAAATGAAACCAAGAAATAAAAGGGCAATGGCTCACAATGTTGAGACAAAAAAAGAACCAACCAATGAAAGCCCAACCTTCACAACTGAAGAATACAAGCAGATAATTGCCCTACTCCAAAATAAAGATAATAAAGATCATCCATCTATAAATGTCACAGGTACATTTGCACCCAATTGCAATAGTATAAAGCATGAGGCATTTTCAACACTTCATTGGATTGTGGATAGTGGAGCAACCGATCATGTATCACATTTTTCACCTACTCATAATAAACAAAATGCACCTCATGATTTTATTGGATTACCAAATGGGGAACAAGCCACCATTGAAAACACGGGATCTTTTCAATTATCACTAAATTTGCCTCTATATGGAGTTCTTCATGTGCCTGAATTTCATGTGAATTTGATATCAGTGAGCAAATTAACACGAGATTTAAAGTGTGTAGTGATATTTTACCCAAATTTTTGTGTTGTGTAGGACATGGATACGAGGAGGATGATTGGCCTTGGCAAGCATTTTAATGGTCTCTATTACTTTAAACCTACACAAACTTCTCGCCTTATCAATCACATAATCCATAAATCGAACTTTGGCATCAACATCTTGGACATCCACCTGACGCTCTTCTTCGTACCTTATCCCAGTCTTTTCCAAATATTATTTTTAATTCCAAAGGTGTTTGTGAGATTTGTCCCTTGGAAAAACAAACTCGTTTATCTTTTATTTCAAGTTCAATAAAAAAACCATGGCACCTTTTGATTTGATTCATTGTGACATTTGGGGACCACATAAAATTCCTACACATTTTGGAGCTCGATATTTTCTAACAATTGTCGATGATTTTACCCGTTTTACTTGGGTACATCTTATGAGTTTTAAATCCAATACTCAAACTCTCTTGAAATCTTTTTTTTTTTTTGGGTTAAAACTCAATTTAATCATGACATCAAAATTTTGCATTCTAATAATGGTGGTGAATTCACATCAATTCGCCTCTTTCTTGATGAACATGGAACCATTTTCACTCATGTACTCATACCCCAAACAAAACGACATTGTCGAGCGTAAACATTGTCATCTTTTAAATGTAGTTTGTGCTTTATGATTCCAAGCTAATTTGCCATTACACTTTTGAGGGAAAAGTGTCCAAACTGCATGTTACCTCATTAATCTTCTACCCACACCTCTCCTTGCTCACAAATCCCCTTACAAACTTTTACGTAAAAATCCACCACTTTATTCTAATCTTCGAGTTTTCGGTTACTTATGCTATGCCACGAATCTTGTTCCCAAAAATAAATTTGACCTTTGTTCACACCGTTGCATTTTTATGGGGTATCCATTTGGTCAAAAAGGCTATCGTGTTTATGACCTTAAACAAAAGAAAATTTTCACTTCAAGGGATGTCATTTTTCATGAAAGTACATTTCCCTTCAGTAATCTTCCACAAGAAAACCAAGATGACCAGCATGTATTACCTCTCCTGAATGACCAAAACCTCTCTCTAGATTTCAACCCTTTGATTCAACCTAATCCTATCACCCATTTACCGCATAACCCTATTCATTATACACCTTCCATAGAAAACAATCCTAATCCTCCACCCATTACATCTTCATCACTAACTTTAATAAAAAACTTAGACCCATCTCCACCTTCACCATCAACTTTCCCACCTCTACCCAAAATAATACCTTCTTCCATACCTGATCCACGTCACTCTTCTTGTAATAGTCAACCACCTTCTTATCTTCCAGACTTCCAAACATATCATGTTGTTGTCTTAGGCCATGATGCCTCATCTTCCTCCTTGTCTGGCACACATTACCTATTGCAACGATATGTCTCTTACACTGGGTTATCTGATAAATATCATTCATTTGTGAATAATATATCTTGTTTCATTGAGTCAACCACTTATGAACAAGCTTGGCATGACCCTCAATGGGTGGAAGCTATGAATTCTAAAATCAAAGCACTTGAGGATCATAACACTTGGTTTATGGTCGTTTTACCTCTTGGCCAGCAACCACCGGCTGCAAATTGGATTTTAAAATTAAGTACCATGCTAACGATACAATTGAGCGTAATAAAGCTTGACTTGTTGCAAAAGGGTTCACCCAATGTGAAGGCATTGATTAGATTACAAGATACATTCGCTCCTGTTGCAAAGTTGATTACAGTTTGTCGCTTACTACCAGTTGTTGCTGTACGTAATTGGTCACTACATTTGATGGATGTGCATAATGCGTTCCTCCATGGCGACTTGATTGAGGAAGTATCTTGCTACCTCCTCCGGATTATGTTGACAAAGGGAGAACATAGGTTGTTGACTCCACGAATCACTTTATGGCCTAAAGCAAGCATTTCACAGTTGGTTTCAACAATTCTCTTGTGCGATCCATAAAATAGGGTTTCAACAATCAAAAGCGGATTATTCATTATTTATAAAGGTTTGTGGACATTCTATCACTGTTGTATTACTTTATGTTGATGACATGATTATTACAGGCAACGATGAGGAGGAAATTGGAGACTTAAAGAAATTTTGGGATAGGTTCTTCAAGATCAAAGATCTTAGATTGCTTAAATATTTTCTTGGGATTGAAGTTGCTCGTTTAAAAGCTGAAATTACAATTTGTCAACGAAAATATAATTTGGACATTTGGAAGAAGCCGAACTACTTGGAGCAAAACCCGCAACTACCCCTATAGAACTTGATTTGTTGCTAACAAAGATAGGCAGTGAAGCTCTCAATGACCCAACTAAATATTGTAGGCTCATTGGAAAGCTCATATATCTCACAATTAGCCGACCAGAAATTACATATTATGTAAACACTCTCAATCAATTTATGTAAGAACTCAAGATACATTGTCTGAAAGCTATCCATCAACTTCTCCAATGCTTAAAGGCTGCTTCAGGACAAGGATTGTTACTGCCATATAACAGCCATCTTCAGTTGATAGGATATTGCGATGCTAATTGGGCAAGATGTCCAACTACACGACGATTTGTAACAGGCTATTGCATCTTTCTTGGCAAATATCTAATATCATGGAAGAGAAAAAAGCAAACAACAGTATCAAGGTCATCAGCTGAGGTAGAATATCGATACATGGCTACAATTTCTTGCGAACTTTCTTGGTTGAGATATCTTTTAAAAGATTTACATGTACCACATCCAGAACCGGCAAGATTATTTTATGACAATCAAGCGGGTTTACACATTGCTACAAACCCTGTATACCATAAGCGAACAAGGCACATCGAACTAGATTGTCATACTATTCATGAGAGAATCCAAATAGGAGAAATCAAAACAGCCTTTGTACAGACTGGAAATCAAATTGCAATTATATTTACAAAACTATTGCGATCACCAATATCTCATACATATCGCAACAAGTTGAGTATGATTGGCATTCACGCTCCAACGTGAGGGAGAGTTTTAAAGGAAAAAATCAATATAGGCAATCAGCATCAATTCAAATTCAAGATGGATAAAATCATGGGTCAAGAATATGTATTAGAGTGATTGTACGATCTGGATATTGTACATGTTTTTTTCCCTTAATTGTTGAATCAACATCTTACCTCTTTATTTAATGGCATTCATGTACAACTCAAGGAATATACAAAAATTATTCTCAACTCCAATTTGTATACTAATAGTTATGTCTCTGTTACATTGATTGATGCTTTCATATCTAAACAAAACTTCCCATGGCTTTCAACATATTAAAGGAGACAGTTGAGACAGGAAGTGTTCCTGATCGACTAACAAGGACTATGTAACCGTAAGAGATGCAATACTTAAATTATCTGACGGCGATCGAACTAGCTTGAGAATTAAATCTCTTATCGAAAACGAAAGCATTCCAACGCTTAGTGATATGAACCGCCAATGGCTTTAATTTTTACGCAATTTTGTTTAAATAATTTTTAATGTAATTTTATTGTTTTTCAATTTTATTATTTCTAGAATATAGTAAATAAGAGTATTTTAGTCTTTTTGTGCCATTGGGCTTGATGTGGCAAATTAGGGTTTAGTTGGGAGGCTATATAAAGTCTTGCCAGTAGATTGTTTGAGGTTTTGAGATTTGGAATGAAATTTAGCCGTCAAGCTTTTTCTTCAAGTTTAGTCGAGAGCTTCTTGAATCTTTGCAATTCATGTTTTGAGTTGCATGCTAAGAACATTCAAGTAGGATTGAACATCCTATCTTGTGGAGTGTTCAACTTTTGGGATAAAGGAACTTGTTCTTTGCCTCGAGAGCTTTGATCTTAAGGTAATTCATGTCTAATCTAATCCTTAGGGTTGATTTCTAAATTGATATGAGGTTTTTAGGGCTAGATAATTCGAGGTTCTCCTTAGGAGGAAAGTTTTTAATTATAATTCCCTAGGGGTTTCTTATCATTTGGTATCAGAGCTTAGGCTCTTGATCTGATATATCGGTGAATTTTCTTTGAGATCATTAGTTGTTAAATTCTTGAATCGATTCTTTTTGCTTGATCTTGTTTCTTGAAAAATAAAATAGCATCGTTGCTGCAGTTGGAGTGATGAGGAAGAAAAAAAATCAAAATCATGTACTTGCATTCTATGCAGTTGACGCAAAGAAAAACAAAGAGAATTTAAAAATAAAAAAAATAAGAAGGTTGCTTCTGCCACTGGAAGCGAGGAAAAAAGAAGAAGAAAGAAGAAATGCAAAATAAGAAGAAAAAAAAGTATTTCGTTTGGTTGGAGGGAGCGAAAGAAATTTAAAAAAAATATAAAAAAAATCTTCTTTGCGTTGTCAAAAAGGTCTGTGTTGAAGCAAGGAATTTTTTTTTTTAAAAAAAAAGAACAGAAGAACAGAACAAGCATTATTTTGTCGTGGGAAGTGAGAGAAAAAAAAAAGGAATAGTTATAGCGTGAACGCAAGTAGGCTGCTGAAGCAAGCATGTCAATTCAAGCAGCTCAATTTTATTAAGAAATAATCAATATAAGGTGATTTTTATTATGTTTAATAAATTTTTCCTCAATTGTAAGCTCTAAGGATCATTTAAGTTTTTGACTTCTAGGGTTCTAAAAGTTATATCTGTTAATTTTAGGGTTTTGAGACAAACTTGTGTTCCTAGTTCTTGAGTCTTATTTTATTGGCTTCTTTAATTTGTTTTAGTTTTTGTCTAGTTGTTTTGCTTTTCTTTATTCATCTTGCATAATTCTTTGAATTTTGAATATTTGATTCTTAATTCTACATATCTTATTTTTCTTTATTTCTTGTTCTAGTTGTTGGATCTTGAACATTAGGTTCTTGATTACTAGTTTCCTTTATTTGTTAGTTCTACTTGTTTCTTTGCTTGAGTGTCAACACTTCACATCAATCTAGC
>JAOANK020451149.1:0-13190 GCA_026257165.2 Telfairia occidentalis | reverse complement strand
TAACCTTTCTTTGGCTTAATTACAAAAATGCCATTAAGCCCAATAATTATTCTTTCTTTTTATTTATTTATTTATTTATAACAATAAATCCTCAATTAATTACAAAAATTAATTCCTTCAAATTAATGCATTTTATTTTTCTCATAACTTAAAAAGTTCCACCAACAATAAATACTCAAATTACAAAAGAAAAAATATTTTTCATCACTACCTACATTAAAAATAAAAAATTTTACGGGGTGTTACAAACAGAGAGAGATTTAAGAGAGAGTTAAGTTAGATATAAATAACTAAGAAAAACTTAAGTAAGGGATAAATTGGATATATTTTTAAAAAAATCAAGGTTAATATCATCAAAAAAAAAAAAAGGTTTATTCTACAAAATATTAATTGAAAAATAATATCTTTTCATTCTTTAAGAAAATTCATTTTCATCTATCAGAATTAACTTTAAAGCTTGAAGTGGACCTCAAATTACCATGATTTTTACAATACATCTCTTTTGAAACGACTTCAAATTCTTAAGCAAAATATAATTTTCTAGAGATGTGTTGGTCTAACTATTGGAAATAGAAAAAAACATAAATATGTAATTTTAATAGAGAATGGAGAACAATGATGAATGTTATGTCCTCTAACCTAAAACTATCCATATACATATATATATATATATATAGTGATAAGATGAGCAAATGAAAGGTCTACATACCTGAGAATTGGAGGAAGATCAAAAGCTTGAGATAGATTTTTTTTAGTTCAACAATTGCGAAGGTAGTAGATATCTTAACCATTAGAGTATACTTGAATTGACTGCTTGAGAAAGATTGAGGAACCAGAAAAGTAAAATTTAATGAGTTATTATGGGGTGTAGAGGGTGATATTTAGGTTAATGTGTCGTAGGAATGTAGAAGTTTTTTTACAAAAGTAAATGTGTTTTTAGGTGATTGTGGTATGGGCGTTTAGGGGTGTGGCTGTTTTTTTTTAGTGGGGTGAGTTCTAGTTTTTTTTTAAGTGTGTATTTATTTAATTAGTGAGTGGGTGGGTTTTAACTTTAAGTGGATGTTAATTTGAATAGAAAGAGAAAGCATCGAGAGAGAATGTTAATGTATTATGTCATCCAAACCAATAAATGAGGTTTTAATTGAATGTTAGTGGGTTTTAAGGGTGTGAAAGGGGCGGAGAATGTGGATGGTGGGTATAGATAGAGCCAAGAAATAAAGGAGGGAGAAATAATAAGAGGATTAATTAGAGAGAAAATTAATGAGAGAGAAAATTAAACTACACCGAATCGAACAATTTTTAAAAAACAAAAAGAGAACCAAGATGTCCCATGAAAAACCTAACCAAATTAGTTGGTTCAATTCGGTCGTTGATTTCCAGTTTTTCTAATGCACTCTTACTACTAAAAATCCATGGAAAGATGATTTTTTTTTTTTAATGTTTTTCGTTTCTTCGATAATTATATTTGTTGGTTTTAAAACGTTAATTGTGAAAAAAGAAACATAGATGTTAAGAGCCTCTTTGGTAACTATTTTTTACTGTTTAGTTATTTTATAACTACCTTAGCTTTTTATTTTCTGTTTTTTTATAAAAATAAAAAATAAAATTATAAAAAAATTTCAAAAACAAAAAAACTTGGTTTTGTAAACAATTTTATGTTTTTCATAAACGTTTTTCTTCTAAAGTTCAATTTTTTTTTTGTGACATATTTCTCAACAATAAATTTTTCTAAAACATTTTAATCTCTAAAATTTTCATCTTTATATAGCTGTTATTTTCTCTCCCTAAAACTTTTGAACTCTATAAACTTCGCGCTCGTTAGGTAATGTTCTCATTTCCCATTTCATGTTTTCTGATTTCTATTTCTTGTTTCTTATTTCTTGTTTTTTTAGAACTATAATTAAAAACATATTTCATAACTATTTATGTTTATTGTTTCGTTAAAAAAAGAATTAGAATCAGATATGTGTTTGATAACTGTTTCTTCTTTTCTGTTTTTTCGTCGAAATAAAATTTAGAACATATAATATAATAAAATATATAACATGAATTAAAACAAATATAAAACCATTACAAAGAGTTTATAGTGTTCAATTTGATTTCAATCCCAAAGAAAAATTTAAAACATAATAATAATAAATTTTATTCTTCAATTGTTGTTCAAGTTTGATCTGCAATGTCATCTTTCACTTGAGTCAATTTACCTAGACGGAGTCCTTTGGAGCTCTCCTGTGCGGGAGGAAATGGAGGAGCTTGATAGAATGTTGTTCTAGGCTGATTTGATGGAGCCGAAGGGTCCAAGGCTCTTGGTATACTGGGACGAATTACTCGGAAGATGAATCAGTTATTTGTAGATGTATGGATCGTGTATTAGTTAACTCAGTTTGGTGTGATTCTCTGTCAATGTTCGAGGCGCAGGTACTTGGCTGAGAAATATCTGATCATTCTCCCCTTGTCTTTTCTTATGGTAATAATGTTGCTAGGAGTCATTCTTCGTTTCAGTTTTTTAATCATTGGACTTAAAATGAGGGGTTCCAGGACACTGTCAAGGAGGTGTAGAGATCATTTCCTCTGGTATCGCCTTTAGAAGGTTTTATACAGAACTAGCATGCTATTAAGTCAGTCCTACGAAGTCGTTTTGGGGTTTTAGTTGATAGGTTAGCTCAATAAGTGAAGTCGGCTCTGAAGGTTATGAAAGAGGCACGGGTTGTTTTGGTAGATGATTCGGTCTCAACTTGAAGATTGTGCTGATGATATTTGTCTTCAGGTGTCTAGTGAGGAAATTCATGATGTTCTCTTTTTCTTTAGTGATGGTAAGGCCCCTAGGCCTGGTGGTTTTTTTATAGGTTTCTATAAAGCGGTTTGGCTTGTGATTGGAGTGAATTTTTGGGCTGCAGTGCTGCATTTTTTCTTTATACGTGATTTTTGCCATGTGAAGTTAATGCTACAGCTATTACTTTAATTCAGAAATCGTCTAATCCAGCAAGTTCTGCTCATTATAGACCTATCTCTTACTACAAAGTTATTTATAAATGTATTTCAAACATTTTGGCTAATCGTATTAGAACTTGGCTCCCTTATTTTGTTAGTTCAAATCAGTTTGTCTTTTTAAAGGGTACGAGTATTGTGGATAATATTCTGCTTTGTCAGAAGTTGGTAGGTGGGTACCATCAGCACACAGGTCAACCTAGCTATTTACTAAAGGTAGATTTGTAGAAGGCATATGATTTGGTGTACTGGGATTTTTTGTTTGGTACAGTTGTAGCTATTGGTACTCCACCCAGGTTTGTAAATTGGATTCATTCTTGTATTAATTCTCCTATGTTTACTGTTATGGTGAATGGGTCATTGGAAGAATACTTTCCTGGTATGAGAGGTTTGCGATAGGGTGACCCTCTATCTCCTTATCTATTTATTATTGTTATGGAAGTTTTATCCCGAAATAATCCTCCCTTAAGCTATCGTTTCCATCCTGGATGTGGGTTAAATTGACTCATTTATGTTTTGCTGATGACCTAATGAAATTGCGGCAGGTGATAATGAGCCATTAGCGTTTGGTCAACATTCACTTGATTTGATTACGTCTCTGTCAAGATTGCGTGCCAATCCTAATAAGAGTTCTTTTTCATGTGTGGGTTTGTCAGATGATGATGCTACTAGTCTGGCTAGTTTTATGGGTTTCTCATTAGCGTCCTTACGGGTACGGTATCTAGGTCTGTCGCTTGTCTCATCTCGTCTCACTTACCAGGATTGTCAGCCATGGCTAGATCGTATTGTGGCTAGTATTCATCCATGGGCTTCATCGACCTTGTCTTATCGGGATCGGTTATAGCTTATTAGGTCGGTGTTGCAAAGTTTTCAAGCTAATTGGCGGGTATCTTTGTTTTGCCTGTTCGTATTATTTATAATGTTGAACTGCTTGTACATTCTTTCCTATGGAAGGGTCGTACAGCAGTTATGAAGCTTCGTTGACCTATTTTCATACGTTCGGGCTCCTTGCGGGTTTCTTGGGTGGAGGCTTACATCTTGCGGGCCGTAACGTTTTGGAAGTTCATCTGTCTTTTCAACTCTCGTGGTGTTGTTGTGCGATTCTAGGCATGCGTGATAGAATGTTGCCACATATTCGATCAATGGATCATCCTTTTTGGCTTCCTTCCCCCACTGTTGTTTTTACTGTGGATAGTGCCTATGATGTATTGCGACCTTCTTGTCTTGTGGTGTTTTGGTTTCATCTATGTTGGTTTGGGGGTCATATTCCCAGACATACTTTTATAAGTTAGCTTGCGATGCAGATAGGCTTTATACTCGGGATAGGTTGCTGGGGTGGAATTATTCCATTTACTCATTGTACTTGTTATGTGGGGCTTCTCAGGAATAACATGATCATTTATTCTTTCTTGGCCATTTGGTTATGAAGTTTGGAGTGATGTGTTGCATTAGGGTTGATCTTCTCATCAGATTGCCTTTTGGGACACAGAGTCACATTGGATCAATCACTTGAGAAAAGGTCATGCTATGAGGCGCCCTGCTTGGCGAGTGGCGCAGTATGCTACTATATATCATATTTGGGCAAAGAGAAATCGACACCTCCATGAGAATTTATCCATGCCGCCATGTGTGCTTTTGAAATTAATCCAGAAGGAGATTTTTATTAGATGTTACTCTTGGCGTAATGTAGGGGTATCAGATTCAGCTGTGGCTAATCCTTGGGATCTTTTTGACTGAGTTAGTTTTTTTTTTTTGTTTTTTTTTCTATTTTTGGATTGTGTTTTAAGTTGTGTTTGGTGTTCCTTGCTTTGGCCCCGGGTTGTGGGGTCCTCCATTCTTTTAATTTAATTATTAATTCTCTCTTATTATTAAAAACAAATGTCATCTTTCACTCGAGCTAATTTACCTTAAATGATATCGGCTTTCATAGGTTAGCACAATAAGACTAATGTGTAAATTGTCCGACAAACTTTGTAAATTTTTAACAATCATTAATTTATTGGAAAACACGATATAGATATATATTTTTGTATTTCAACTTCGTAATTAAGACATTTATTCGAGGATAGACAATCCAGAAATATCCATATTTTTTTAATTCAATAATAAATTTACTTTTCTTTATAAAAAAAAGCATACGTTTCTCATTAGCCAATCATATACGCAAATAAAATCTTAAAAAAGAATTCCTTTGAAATTTAATGATAATAGAGATTTTAATACAAAATAATAATTTAACTCTTGTAAATGAAAAGATGAAAAAAAAAGATAAAAAAAAATGAAAAGGAAGCGAAAAGGAGAGAGAAGAGATAAAAGGGAGAAAAAGAAAAAAAAAACGAAAAGAAAAAGAAGAGAAAAATGAAAAGGAGAAAGAAGTATGAAAATATTATAATGGAAGAGAGAGAAAGAAGGGTACCAACCTCAAAAATGGAAAAGAAACATAAACAGAATTTTCATTTCTCAAATTTTATCCCATTCTTTGAAACATTTCTCAAAATTTAGAAACAAAAAATAGGAACCAGAAACAATAAATAGAAGCGCTCTCAAATGAGCCCTTATTTCTCTTTCTTGTTTAACATGTCTCTAACTTTTCCGTCTCTAGAAATTGAATATGTTCTCCAAAACTTTCTCTCTCTAAACATATTTATCTATAAAATTACTTCTACGTTTTTTCAATCCCTCAGATTTATTTTCTCTCTCTAACTTTTCTTTGCCTAAAATGTTTCTCTCACTATAATTTCTTTTTATCTTTCTTTTTCTCTCAACTTTATTCTCTCTCTAAAATTTTTCTTTTTCTCTTTAACTTTTTTCAGGCTTAATTGTCTCTTTCCCCATTATTTTTCTTTCTCTTTCTCTTTCTAATATGTTTTAGAAACTCTAACTGAGGGGTGTTCAAGGACTGGCCTGAACCAACACTTTATCTGAATCGATAGGTTTGGTTCGATTTTGTATAAAATATCACGGATTTATCGGATTGCTAAGTTGAAAACCAAACTATTCAATTTAGTTCTCGATTATCATTTTTGAAAATTAAGAAAAAAAATTAACCAAAGTAACTATTGCACTTAAGCCTTTTTTTTAGTCTTCAACCATTTTAAAATTAGTCAATTCCCATATAATTTAAAATTGGCCTATTCTTTTTCGAAAAACAAGCCCAGCCCAATTTTACTAACCCTAGATTTCTTCACTTCCTTTCTCATTCTATTCTTAAATCCCCCCACTGATTCATATTTTTTCTCATTCTTCACAGTCATGCTCAGTCGCTCACGCTGCAACACTCATCTCTTTCCTCACGCTGCAATGCCATAATCGGTATTACAAAGTTTCAGTCACCGCACTCATCTCTGTCATGTGGATAACCTATAAACCTCTAGTTTGTTTTCTTTTTATGTCTTCTGAAATAATTTTTTAAAATTTCCAAGTTTGTCTTTTTTTTCCTTTCCAAACCAAAGTTTTCCTTCCTGTAGTTCCCACTTCCCAATTTTTTTTCATTTAATCAAAGTCAAGAAGTCGTTTAAGAAAGAGTTTGTTTGATTAATGATATTCTATATGTCTGTGTGTTGAAACCCATCTTTTAATATACGTGTTGATACCTGATTTTGGTCAACAGTGATTTTTTTTGAAGTACGGAAGATTAACCAAAGTGGACCTATAAAACAAAGAAGAGGCTCTGATACCTAAGTTAAAATAAATTCCTCAATGAGTTTTCTCTAGTTACTCAAAGTTGATTGACTTACCTCTTAGGCTTAAGTCTATTCTTTTTATAGATGTTTTACGTAGGGTTGATTACTATTCCTTTTAGCTTTGGATTAGGTTATCGCTCTCATTTCACATTGGACCAGGAATCGTTCTTTCTGTTTGGCCTAAGTAGATTACAGGCCTAATTCAATACAAAGTTGGAAAACAATCGTGGAGGAGGGAACTGACTCGGCTCGGGTTGTGCCCATCGTATTGGACCCAGCTTTCATGCTGGGCTTGGTAGTTCCTCGAGTTGGTTAGCTTGTCTGAGCATTTATAATATGCTCAGCTTGATCTAACCCGATGTGATCTTTATGAATATCGGGGCCGAAATAAATGGTTGGGCTTTCTCTTTAGTATTTAGACTTCGGTTTATGTATCTTCACTGCCTCTGATCTAGGCCTCTTTTGGATTACTATGGCTTTATCATTAAAGTAGAGTGGGCTCGACCGTTTTTTGGGTCAAGTCTCCCCATTTACCTTGATATACCCCTCATCGACTATTAATCTGGTTATAAGATTTTTTTTTTACTCATAATAGTAGCCCCCACTCCCAAGTGGAATTTGTGGCTTTTTGGGGCTAATATGGTTTGGATTCAATTTTCTCTCGTACCCCACTTTGGAGTCTGCTTGACAAGGAAAAACCTATTTAAAAAAATTGAAATTTGAATTCAATTTTCAATTGGCATGTGTCGGCATCAGGTATACTGACGTATTTTGAAATGGAATCATTTTCTCAGCTGCTTTCTAGTATTTAATTTTGCATATATGCAAAATTGGAAAGAATGACTTAGTCATGGGCCCAAATTTTGGGCCTGTGATTCATTGATGGGCCTGCAATATCAGAGGTGTAGCCAGGGTTTGCCTTGACCCGTCGAGTCAGTCGAATCGGATCTCCCCCTTCTTTTTTAAAGTAAGAATGAAATGGATCGCGGGCCTTAATTGGGCCAGTGACCATTGTCGGCCTACACAGCTAGCGGTGCACGTACAGTCTGACCAAACTAGTCAAGTCGGGGCAGACCCGTGATGCAACAATTCAATATGTTTTTAATGAAAAAATGAGGTATTTTTCCAGCTATAAATAGGGGGAGAGGGTGCTTCATTTCCAATGCAATCTTTTCTTCTTTCTCTATAACTTCTTTGAGGGCGTACTCTTCCGTGCAAGGTAGGACTTTTCCCTCTTTCTCTTATTATTTTTTTATGGTAGAAGATTGTGGTTTTGGTAGTTTGAACGTGACTTGAATAACCAGTGGAAGTGAATCTACTGCTTCTTATCAAACATTAGAGTCTGAATGGCCGGAGGACACCATGGTGACCAAGGTCCCGGTCCGAGTGGATCACGTTTTTCCACTAACAAATTGACTACTACTTCTCTTGAAGTCCTACGAGAGAACTACGACATTCCTTTCTCAGTTCACACAAGGTTACCTAAACTAGGTGAAGTTGCATTCTATCCCTTGATGTTCAAATTTGGTGTCTACCTGCCCTTCCCTCTCTTTCTCCAGAGTTTTCTTGCTTTTGTTGATCTTGCTTCAGCTTAACTTGCTCTGAATGGGTGGAGTAACTTATTAAGGTGTTTCATTCTTTAGGATGAGTATGGCAGTACTACCGCTTTTACAGCCAAAGAGTTCATGTGGTTTCATTATTTGAAGTATAATCTTTAGAGACTTTCACCACTATTTGAGTTCCAAAAGGAACACTATTATATAAGAGCCCACTTCTGTCAAGGATTGGAAAAGTCAGTGGTTTCTTGTCAGTGGAGAGTGGCTGGCAAGGAATGAATGTGGTGCTTTTAATCTGGTTCCGATCGATTTTAGGGCATTTGGTGAGTATCACTTTCCCTTACTCGATCAGAACCATATGTCTTTTATTTTTATTGATATGGTTTAACATTTGTTTGCATTGAAGCTGGATCCTCCTCCTACGCCTGCTGCCTTATCTTTCTATAAGACAATGATTAGTCTTCCCGATGATGCTCGATTAAGTTTGACCCTTGTGTCGAAGGACAATCTTGATGCTTACGGTTTAACCCCTAATGAACATATATTTTTTTCTTGACGTTGAGTCAAGCCAACTATTCTTTGTTCAAAACTTACTTCGCATCTTACAATGTCTTACAGGAATGGCAAGTCGACATTTGTCTATTTTTGCATGAGAAAGGTATAGAAACCAGTGAGCGAATATCCTTAACCGTAGTCGGTTGGAGCACGTACACATCAATGATCTAATTGTGGAGGAGCCCTAGAGTTATCATCAACGACTTCATTCTAGCACCCCTTCTACACCTTGTCGTTCTACCGGTAGAGCCGCTCAGGTCTCCACCTCGGTTCCGCTCAAGGAAGATTTTGAGCCCTATATGGAGGGCTAGCTGCTTCACATGCCGTATGAATCTTCCAACAACTACGAGGAAGAATTGCTTTAGAATGCTTTTGTCCTATGACCAGGTCTGAACCAATACTTCTCCTGCTAAAGCTAATGTTAGCTGGCAAAATTCAGGTCATGGTTTCTACATGAACATGCCTTACATGTGTCAGGCAAGATTTAATTCATTAAGCTCTTCATTCTATCTTTTTTTTTTTTTGGTTTGGCTTGGCTCAGCTTCCTTTTTTTTAATTTTCTTGTTATTCTTGCTAGCATTTGTACATATGACTATATTTTCTGCACAGGTGATGAGTTGCATTTTTTGCACCCAACTTTATGTTTCAAACTTTGACCTTCGCCATGCTCAAAGTTCCCTCAACCGACCCAACGAACTTCTAGTCGGTGCTAATGCAACCCTCTCTCATCCTGAGTGTTCTCTTAAATAAAGCGATGCAGAAATTTTTGAAATGCAAGTAGAGCTTGATGGCTTGAACTCCACTTGATGGTTGCTGAGGCAATACTCAACGATTCTCATTTTCTAGCTAACTCTTTCAAACAATCAGCTAAATACACTAATCTTGAGAAGTAGGCATGGGAGTAGGAGTAAGCTGGTCTCAACGTTGCGCTGAAGCACATTTTTTGGGACAGAGCTTTACATTTGTGCAAAGTGATTTTGAGAAGTGATGCGAGATGTAGGAGAAGATTCAAATGGAGAAGACTCTTCTTAGCTTTTTTTTTTTTTTTTTGTATTGTATGATGAATCAAACCTTTAAAACATTAATGAATGAAGCTTTAATCTTTCCTTTGATTCTTAAGCCTTGATATTTTGTCTGGGCCTTTGTTGTGTTGTGTTTGATTACTTAAGGTCTGTTATTTCAGTGATTAGGCTCATTAGTGTTTTTCTTAGACAAAAATATGTTGCTTTCGTGCTCTAGGTTGGCTCAGTTTTTGGGCTTACATTGACCTATTCCTTCTTCTTCTAGTTTAGATTTTAGAGTCTTGCTCATCGATTTGCCTTGATTATCTACATACTAGCCCACACTCTAGTAAGGTTTCTACTAGCTAAATCTCACTTGAGTCCATATTTGTTGAAAGAATGAGTTCATATATTTCTTTTATGAAAAATACAAGAGAAAAATCTACTTGTGGAAAAGAAACTTTTTACGAAAATCAACAAGCATCTATTTATAAATGTCGAATCTCAAATCTTGTTAAACAGGTTCTTATGTCATACTGTTTGCTATTAGTTCATCGTCTGGATTCGTGACAATGTTTACTGCTTGGATAGCTATCTTATCCTTTAGAGTAGTGTAATAACATTCTCTAGACACTTGTTGTTCGCCTCTGATAAATCCAACTCCATGAGCTATTGGCAACTTCATTGTTTGGTGGGACATAGAGGTGACGACACCTAAACCATGGAGGGTGGGTCTTCCCAGTATAGTGTTATAGACAAGATTGTAGTTTACTACCAAAAATTCGACCACCCTTATTATACTGTTTGATCCTTTACCGAATATGACTGGTAATTCTATGCTTCCTTCTAAGATTAATCATTCTCCTTCAAACCCAATAAATGGAGTTCGACTGCTTCTCTGGCAATCTTTTCCCAGTTTTATTACACTGTAGGCAGACATAGAAAGTATGTCAGCAGAGCTTCCTACATCTACTTAGATTCGATGGACTCTTATGTTGGCTATGGTAAGTGATACAACTAGGGCATCATTATGCTGTTGGTGAGCTGTGGTTGTGTCTTTGCTAGTGAAGTTTATTGTTGGGATTGGTTCAGCTAGCTCGGCAAAGTATACCCCTCTTGTCTCTGGGGCTTCTCTTACTTCAGGCGCACTTGCCTTCCTCTTCCTGCAAGATTATTCTCTGGTTGGTCCACCAAAAAGGGTTCTAATCTTTTGAGGATGTGAACCTTCATCATCCAAATGTCTGTTTCCCCTCCCACCGCCCGTTCGACCACCTCTTAGGGGGTTGCTATTGGGTTCACATACAAATTCTTTAAGTTGCCCTTGTTAAATTAGTGATTAGATTGCTTCTTTTAAATCAAAGCAATCAGATGTAGCATGACTATGATCGCAACGAAATAAATAATATTTATCTCTATTACGTTGTAAGGACCTCGATTCCTTCTTTTTTGGCTACTTTAATACTTCTTTGTCTCAGATCTCTATCAAAATCTCTTTTATGGGAACGATCGCCAAGCTGCATCGTTGTAATTAGCTAGGTGGTAGGCCCTTCTCACCTCGGCTCTTCTCGCCCAGACCTTTTTGCCCACCTCGAATTTTTTCCTTCCAATCAGCTTAATCGGTCACTCGTTTAGATTTGATTAACTCCCTAGCATTCATGTAATTCTCTACCCAAGCTAGTAGATCTACATAGGTAGTGGGTTTTTTTTCCTAGAGAGAAATTGAACTTTTTATCTGTTAGTCCTACCATTATAGCTTTAAGAGCTCCTACATCGGTGTTATCATTGGCTTAGAGTGTTTCTTTTTTAAACTTGGCCATGTAGTCTTTGAGTAGCTCGTTTCGTCCTTGCTTGGTGATGAGGAGGTCATTTCATGGCTTTTTGCGAGTTTGTCCTCCCAAGAATTAAAGGGCGAACGCTCTGGCTAACTCTTTAAATGAGCTAATAGAACCTCGCTTCAACCACCGAAACCACTATCGAGCTACCCCTGTTAGAGTAGAAGAAAATGTTTGGCACTTGATGGTATCTCTAACTCTAAAGAAGTCAGTCCACGTCTGGTATAAGTCGAAGTGCTCTTCCATTATGTTGCCTATGAATGAAGTTTGAGTTTTCGGGGCATCTGCTCTTCCCTTATGTTGTCTGTGAATGGAGGGTCGCTCTGTTCTAGTAATTCCTTAAAATCTAGTCCAACGGGCTACTGGACCTTATTTAGGTTGTTTAATTATTCTTGCATTTTCTTCAATCCCTGTTGCCAAGGTTGATTTTCTACTTCAGCCTCCTTAGAGTCTTTTTGCTGGAAATTCTTGTTTAGAAGTTCTTTTAAGTCTATTTTCATTCTGTCCAACCCGTCACTGCGTGTGGATGTTCCAAACTCATTATGTCGCTTCATTCTGAATCGTGACTGTGAGAGCACCTTCCTGAAGTCCTCAGCTGTTGTTAACTCTCAGCAGCAGAGATATCTAAATCTAACTTAGTACCTAGATTAGTGAGTTTATCAGCTTTCACAAAATAAAATTGTTGCAAAAGAGTGCTAAAAGCGTGTCAATTATCCTTGATTGTTGTCACACATATCCTACACCCATTGACTGTATTTTTCCTTTTAAAGGTTTTGCTGCAATCAAGGGAGTGTTGCAACTGCAGATCTGTGAACATAGATATTGAGTGAGCTAGCACTTCATTAATTGAGGTGGACTGTTTCCCACGTGAAGAATACAAGTTGTCCAATGAAAGCCGTCTAAATAGCACCAAGAGAACCAGTCAACCATTATTCTCACAAATGGATGGGGTATAAAAGGAAAGCTTGAAATGGAAGAAAAGGGGTTCCCTTTGGTAATTTTGAAGAAAGGAAGGAAAGAAGGAAAGGGAGCTAAAAGAGAAAGCTTTCTTGGGAAAGGAGCTAACTACCAGCAACTTATCTTATCCTAGGCTCCCTTTTGTGGTTATTTTTGCATCTGTCTTTATCCTTTAGCTTGAAAAACTTTTTGTAATTTCTCTATTTGTATTTGATGTCTTACATGTCTCTATGCATTATTAGTTTTGTAATCAAGATGACAAACTAATTTTATTATTGTGAGCTAAGGCTGGACCTTGGGATATTGTAACAGCTTTTGAATGACTTCTTTGGTTTAATAACTGATAATTTATTGTTAAAAAGGGAAGAGTCTGGCCATCTCTTGTTCTTTTTGCAATCCTTTATGTTTGGAAAAATAGAAGGATAGTCAAGTCTGATTCAAGCCTGTCCAAGATGGTTCGAGCCGGTTTGGGGTTGTTCAAGCACCTCTGGAAGCTGTTTTTGTAATAGATAGCTTATTTGTGTGCTTGTGATGCCAAAACCAACCCATTTTAGTCTTGTTTGATTTATTATGCATTGTGAATGTATAGATAAATTGAATGTTAAATCTTGTATGCAT
>JAOANK020451044.1:0-13191 GCA_026257165.2 Telfairia occidentalis | reverse complement strand
TAGTTTTTTCGAAAACCGAGATCGGTGGTAAAATAATATTATTTTAATATTTGATATTAAAATAATTTAATTTAAATTAAAATGGTTTTAATTTAAATTTATGGTTTATGATTTTATTTTAATTGTTGAAATTAAAATAGAAAATCATAAAATAAAAATAAAAAAAGGAAAAAAATGAGAAAATGGAAATGGGTGATTTCCCATGTCCATTTCCTCTCCCTTTGCCACCTCCATTCCATGGCTACCTCACCAATTTGAGTGTCAAATCTGGTGAGATAGTTGTGCAGGATTTCATTTTTAAATAGGGATCAATTTCGTGCAGAATAGAAGGTTGATGCACTTGAATTTTGCTCCCAAATAGTTGGTGTTCACGTGTTGAACAATAACCAACTCTCACCAAAATTCCTCCCAAATTCATCACTCAAAGGATCCCACCATCTCGTTCCAAGGCCGAAGAATAGCTGAGAAGACTTTAATGGTTGTCTGGGACGTGTTCGTGATCCAATCCACTGAAGATCGAAGGAGAATTTGAGCCACAAAGATATGTGTCCTCAAACGCTTCTTTTCCATAGGTTCAAGCATGATTTTATCCTCTTAATTAAGCTTATTAGAGTGTACTTAATACTATTCCATTGTGCTAGCATGTTTAAACATCCTTTAAGGAAAACATTGGAGAAACCTTCTCTAGGGTGTATTGCGTTCTACCCCCAGATGTTTGGGAGGGGTTATGCTTCCATTACACCTATTTGCTCGAGAGTTCTTAGCCAAGACTAGGGTGACCCTAGCTTAGCTCACCCCCAGTGGGTGGGGGATGTTGTTGGGTTGCTACGTGGTGTAAAAGCATTTTAGTTGGGTAGAGTTGGACGTCGACCAAACCTTGATTATATTTTCCATTAAGGTTCACCCTCAGGTTCCTAGTTGTTATTATGTTGTTGGATGACCTTGTAAGTAGATTAAGGTGTCTGGTCCATTGTCGGTTAAGAACTACCAGGACCAATCATTCTACATCTCTAGGGAGTGCCTCGCACTCACCATTAACGATGTCTGATCTGCGAGGTTTTAGTCAACTTCGTGGTACCAAACGAGTACCTTTTCTCAAGCTTGATTGAGATCGGTATACGAAAACTATATTAATAGTGAGTATTTTATGTGTTTGTTGCAATTCTACCAGGACGCCCCGAACCCCTTAACGAAGTCTCACGCGCAGTGATAACAACGGTCGTGAAGCTCTAAAAAAAGATCCATCACAGCGATGTGCTACTGAGCGAGTACTAACTCATTGAGTAGGAACTTAGGCTTCCCCATATACGAGGTGAGCTCGGACTCTACTTCGCGTAAAATCTCTTTTCTCTATACTCTTTCCCTAATATTGGGTGTTTAGAAGAGATGTCAGTTGAGCTTTTTGCATTCCAATAGAGGCAACGTTGGAAGCGCACCCAACAGTCAAACGACGTAAAGTTGTCTACTCAATGTTGAGGACCGAGCTACCTTTTGACACATAGTCAACAGCTAGCAAAATGTAAGAGCTATCGTTTGATGGGAAAAAGTCCCATAAAATCAATCCCCAAGACGTCAAATAGCCCTATTTTTAAAATAAACGTTAGTGGCATCTCATCCTTGGCTCCTAAATTTTCTTTACTTTGGCAGTTATCACATGTCTTACTGAATAGGCAGGCATCCTTGAACATTAATGACCAAAAGTATCCTGATTACAATTCTTTTGTTGCGGTTTCTTACCTTCCAAAATATCTTCTATAGGGTGCTATATGACAGTGCTCCAACATAGCTAGAACTTCTCACTGAGAAACGCCCCTTCGTATTATCCCATCAGCAATGCTGCATGATCATTTATAAAAAAACATCAACTTTGGAACCTACCATATATGATCTCAACTTTTCAAAAGCAAAAGCTACTGCTAATAGCTCCTCCTCTGTAGTTGTGTAATTCAATTGTGCTTCTTTTAAAGTTTTTCTGGCGTAATAAATCGAGGAATCATCTTGTCATGCTTTTGTCCCAACATTACTCCAACAACATAATCGCTTGCATCACACATCAACTCGAATGGTAAACTCCAATTGGGTGATGAAATGATTGGTATAGTGATCAATGTCTTCTTCAACACCTGGAAAGCTTTTAAGCAATCTGCATCAAACTTAGAAGATCTGTTAGCTTTTAATAACATGCAAAAAGGTTTAGAGATTTTAGAGAAATCCTTGATGAACCTTCGGTAAAAACCCGAATGACCAAGGAAACTCTTAATTCTCTCAACATAATTTGGTGGTTTCATCTTCTCAATGATTTTAATCTTAGCTCTATCCAGTGCCATTCCTTTTTCACAAATTTTATGGCCTAGAACAATGCCCTCTTTCACCATGAAGTGATATTTTTTTCAATTAAATACCAAATTTATCTCTTCATACCTTTTCAAAACTTTACCCAGACTTTCTAAACAGGTTGTTAATAAATTTCCAAAGACTGAGAAATCGTCCATAAACAATTTCATAATCGATTCAATCATATCAAAGAATATTGTCATCGTACACCTCTGGAAAGTTGTTGGGGCATTGCGGAGACCAAAGGACATAGTTCTAAATGCAAATGTACCGTAGGGGCAAGTAAAGGTGGTTTTCTCTTGATCATCAGGTGCTATACTAATCTGGTTATATCCATAATAACCATCTAGAAAATAATAGTAAGCCTAACCTACGAGCCTATCCAACATTTGATCAATAAAAAAGTAAAGGGAAGTGATCCTTTCGTGTAGTTGTGTTAAGCTTCTTGTAATTCATACACACCCTCCAATTGAGTCTCTATCCTAGTAGGAATAAGTTTGTTGGATTCATTTGTGATCACTGTCATTCCTCCTTTCTTGGGCACACACTGAACAAGACTTACCTAATTATTGCCTACAATAGAATAAATGATTCTAGTGTCTAACCATTTGATGTCTTCTTTCTTCACAACTTCTTTCATGGTTGGATTCAACTTGCTTTGTTGCTCTACAAATTTAAAATTTCATCTTCCAAATTAATCTTATGCATACAAAAAAATGGGCTAATACCTAAAATGACTGCTAGTGTTCAACTAATTACCTTCTTGAATTACTTCAACAATTGAATTAATTTATCTTCATCGTTTGGCAATAAATTTGTTGCAATAATAATTGGCAATGTTTCTTTCTCACAAAGATAAACATACTTCAAACGTGTTGGCAATGGATTCAACTCCAGATGTGGTGGTTCCTCAACAGATGGCTTAACGTGATTAAGGATCAACTAGGAGTCACTAAGGACAGACAAACTAGTGACCCCCAATACGACATCCAACCACAGTTCAGCTATGAGGGCTTCGTACTCTACCACATTGTTAGAAACCAAAAGGCTAAACTGGAGACTGTACTCAAAGTAGACCGCATTTGTGATGATCAAAAGTATTCCTGCCCACTGCCTTTCTCTGTCGAGGCTCTGTCAACATAGAGTGATCAGGGATCCTCGAATTGGGGGGTCATCGCTTGTGTTAGCTCAACTATGAAGTCGGTGATCACACCTGACTATGCATCGCCACAAGCGCACGGGTCAATCGTAGTATAATAAAATGGTTGTGAGATCGAGTATCATCCTCTGAGATCAGTTAATCAATTCTCTTAGTTATTTAGCGAAATTCATTCAATTTTATCTAGGGATAACCAAACTTGAGGCAATTCGAATGAAACAAAGAAATCAAAACAAGCATGGAAATGATTAAGGGATAAAATTGGGAGTTCTAGGGGTGTCCATTTCACTAATGGAAATGAATCAATTGTACAAATAACTTGAGGATTTATTTATTGAAAATTTCATAGGTCTCGGAGTCTTAATTTGGGTTGTCTATTACTACTTCAACAAATTCTCACACTTAATCTTATAACTAACCTATCAGTCTAATTAATAAGAACAAGTACATTAACGATTCTCCTAATAACGGCTTCTAAATATTTGCAAACCATTTTCATGAATAAACAAATATTAGTGGGGAAATTAAATCTAGTTTAGAACCTTTATTTCTAACAAGCCATAAACCATAAATCAATTTAGTAGGTGATCAATCCACTAAAAGTAATGGGTACAAGTTACTCAAATAAGATTGCAAAAAAATAAATCCACGGTTAAATAATACAAATTCAATGGTCCATAGCTAATCTAACCCCTAGAACAAATGGATTTAACTAAAGATAATTCCAACAAAACATTCCCAACAATCCATAAAATTCATTGCTCAAAAGATAAAGAGAGAAAAAGAAAACTTTTTAATTGATTTTTCTCTGTTTCCAACTCCAAATCGCTTCTCTAGCACTTAACTTTTGCTCTCGAGCTCCAAGAAATTCTCCTTTTAGCTCCCAACATGAGTTCCCAACAAAACAGTGGTTCTTCTCTCAAAAGTTGGTTCCAAAATACTCCCCCCGAAACATAGAATCGAAAAAAACTTAAATACTATATCGCAACAGCGTCTTGATGTTGTGGCATTTTATTTATAAAAATACCACTGGTCTCCTTTCGCATTGAGATGCTGCGTTGTAGCGTCTCACGTCTCAATGTTACTTTGCTCCAAATTTTTCTTCACATTCTTTTGGCATCTCAATGCCATGGAGTAGCGTTGAAATGCTACATCCTCAAGTCTATGCACTAAAGTGGATCCTTTATTCATGGCTTAGCCGGATTTTTCACCTCTTTTGCTCCTTTTTCAACCCAAATATTCAATTTTATAAATTTCTTCTTCAAACCTCTGTTCTTATAAAAATCAAGAAATAAAAGCGTCAAAGCATACATTTTAACACATGAACTCTTAAGTTATAGGCTATAGAATAGCATTTTTTGAGTGCTATCAGTCGGTGACTACCTACCCCTTTATGGTTGCCCCAGGCTCAAACTAGATATCATATTTACTAAGTTCAATTGCCCACTTCATCAACCAACTAGAGACTTCCAGTTTGTGTAGCAGTTGTTTTAAGAATAAGTTGGTAAGAACCATCATTTGATGTGCTTGGCAGTATGGGCGAAGGTGCCACATTGAGGTGATGAAGACAAGTGCCAGCTTCTCTAAGTCGAGGTAGCGTGTCTTGGCCTCTGTCATTGCCTTGCTTGCATAGTATATTGGGGACTGCCAACCTCCTTCTTCCTTGAACAGCACCTAGCTAACGGTGGTTTCGAATGCAGCCAAGTACATGAGCAGGATGTCCCTAGATATGAACTTCGTGAGCAAGGGTGCCAAGGTGAGGTATTTATTAAGTTTCAGAAATGCCCCCTCGTACTCCACTATCCATTCAAACTGACCTCGCTGATGCAAGATCTTGAAAAGGGAAGGCATCTATTGATTGCCCAGGACATAAATCCACTTAAGGTGGCTACTCGTCCATTTAGGCACTATAGCTGCTTGAGATTCTTCGAGGCCTCCATGTTGAAGATGACCCTAATCTTGTCGAGGTTGGCCTCGGTTTCACGTTGATGAACTAGAAAGCTTAGAAACTTGCGTGATCATACACCGAAAGAACACTTTCTCGAATTGAGCTTCATCTTGTAGGATCTGAGAACAATGAAAGCTTCGGTCAAGTCAGCCACATGCTATTCTAAGTTTTTTTCTCTTTTCGAGCATGTCATCGATGTAGACTTCCATGTTATGGTCGATCTAATCTGCGAACGTCATGTTCACCATCCTCTAGTACGTGGCCCCTACATTCTTTACACCAAACGACATGACCTTGTAGTAGTACAAGCCTTAGTCGGTGATGAAAGAGGTGTGTTCTTGGTCTGACACATGCATGCAGATTTGGTTGTAGGCAGAATATGCGTCCATGAATGAGAAGAGCTCATGACTAATGGTGACGTCGACCAGCTGGTTGATCTTGTTAGGATTTATACCCTAAGCTCGTGACCTCATGTAAACTAAAGTGATGTAAATAAGATAAACTTCAATATTATTTATGAATCTTGTCAAATTTAGCGACATTCAATGTCTAATCACTTCTTAGCCACCAGATGTGCTCTTAAACTTTGTATTTATCAAACATACTAGAGGATCAAGTTTAAGAGTAGTGGCTTAAATGGTCTACAGTATATGAATAAGGTTGGAAACCTTATTCTAGTACACTATTGATACGGTCTACTTTGTAAATGTTACAAATGGTCTTATCTGAATCGTTCATGTGGTGATATGTGAGTGAAGGTATTGTATGCAAGGGGATTGCATACAATTGGACTGTGATGTGTTCTGTACATTTCTTTTAGGACCATTGACAGTAAATGCAAACACATCACTAGGATGATTATAGGTTATTTGATCTAAATCCAAAGTGTGCTATGAACTTTTGCTTATGCCAATGTGCTCTTTGAGAAGCATGGTGAGAGTGACTTATGTATTTCATCTAACGCATTCTATTAGAGAGTTGGGAATATTCATACACAAAATTGAATTCACAACCACTCAATCGTGGACATAGCAAAGTGTGCACTTATTCATGTTGAGTGCGTATATGAGTGATTCTCTTAATGTACTAGTTTGGGGCTTAGATAATAGAGTACCCACCTTCTTAATATCCCAAGAAGGATTTTTCTATGATGAGATTCATGGAAGGCTATCCATTAGAGAACCAGTGGTACTTAAGAAGTAAGAGGTGACGCTAAGGGCAAAACGATTATTTTGTCCAACTGGAGCCATGAATCACTTTGTGAAGGATCAAATGAGCTGCTATGTTATATTCATGGACATAACTCATATACAGTGCGAGAGTGCAACCTTAGGTCTATAGTGGAGTTATCTTGGGTTAATTGTGAGGTTGATTAATTGAAGAGTTTGACTAACTGATCTTACTCATTGGAACTCAAAGTTATAGGTCTATAAGGTCCCCTTGCTAGCTCGTTACCTCTGCAATGAACACTTGATTGGGAGAAAATTAAATAATAAAGATTATTTAATTATTTAATTTGGATATTAATAATAAATTATATTTATTATTGATTAATTACAAATTGAGATCATTTAATTTGACTATTAATAATAAATTAAATTTGTTATTAATTAATTAGAAATTGGGCTTGGACTTTGGAAATCCAATGGTACATTATTTAGTGTTAGGGTCCATGGAAGAGTCCATGAAACAAAATCCATGAGATGTGAGCTGAACAATTAGTTATGAAAATTAAAAAGAGTTTGTAATTTTCATAATTAAATTAGAGAATTTAAAAGCCCTTAGTGTTTTGGCTCTATATAAGGAAACTTATGGTCAAACCCTTAGAAAGTAAGTCATTGCCTCCCTCTCCTCCCACTTCTCCCAAGAGCCAGAAGAAAATTAGTTTTTCTTTGAATTCTCCTAAAGGTGCCCACACACCAGTTTGTAGTAGATCGATGATAGCTTGAAAGATCATGTGGAGTCCCTCCAGCAATCTATCGCCTTTGTGACATCCCAAAGGTATGATTTCCAACTTTGTTTTTAAATGAAAAATCCTTTTAATCAAAAGTCGCCTTGGCAACCTGCATTTTCTAATCAATGTGCCTGCTTTTACTATGTCGTGTTCTGAATTGGATCTAGGTAATTTTCCTTCAAATCCGAGGCCAGGAAAATTGTCCTTTGGGCAAGCCTTGTTCAGGCTTATGAAATCAATGCATATCCTCCACTTATCATTGGCTTTCTTAACGAGGACGACGTTCATGAGCCACTGGGGGTATTGAGGCTCACTAGTAAAGTCAGTGCCAAGGGGCTTCTTTACCTTCTCAGCGATCACGGCACTCCTTGTTGTATCAACAGAGCAGCCATTTTACTTAACATATTTGAACTACAGATCGATGTTTAGCCAATAGACCATTACGTTTGGATTGATGCTCGGCATGTCATCGTGAAACCAAGAGAAGACGTCGGTGTTGGCCTTTAAGAAATCGACTAAGGTTGTCCTTCTTTTGGCCACCATTTTGGTGTCGATCTGTAGCTTCTGGTCGTCCTCGTCCAGGGATATAGTTTCTAGTTCCTCTATTTAAGAGTTTTGCTTTGTCAACTCATCCATTGGCACGAGCATTAGCTTACTGTCGCGATCAATGACACTCACCGTGGAAGTCCCTTTGTGAGTATTCAATAGCACATCCTTGAGGTGTGTTGCTCGCTTCGGCTAGCACTCACCCTATTGAGCTTGGGGTATTTCATCATTTGGTTATATGTGAATGGGATTGCCTCGAGGATGTGGATGGTCAGTCGCCCATGGATGACGTTTTAGATCAAGGTTCTGTTGGCCACCACGAATTCCACAATGTGAGTGACTTTGGTGAAGCCTTCACCCACCGAGATGGGCAGCTCGATACATCCTATTGGTGTAACTCGTTCACTGGAGAAGACAACGAGAGGGGGTGAGGCATGGTTTTAGTTGGCTTTTTCCCCACCCTAAGGTTGAGTAGTTGGAGAAGAAAAGAAGTTTTGTTGACGAGCTGCCATCTACCAAGATACGGTGTACCTTGATGTGGTCAACCCCTGCCCAAATAACCAGAGCTCGTCCGAGGAGCCAGACATCTTATTGCGTCTTTAGCAGTGAAGGTGATCTCAAACGGTGCAAGGGCATTCTTGTTAGGCAGACCTCATGCTGAGCTTCTTGGGCGATGACCTTTCTTTTGTTTCCAGAGTGGCCGCCCAAGGGTCCTCCAAAATATTGTGAGGATCTCCATTGGTCGGTCTTTTCTAGGGGACTTGGATCTTTCATGGCCTTCGTTGTCAGCTTGAGTGACGGTGGAGTCCATACCTCGGCTGTTGTTTTCATCACAAGAATGTGATGGATATGCTTCAGCAATGCAGAACAATATTGAAAATGAAGACAAAGAATACTCAAGTATAAGCAATCATACAAGTAATACTGGAGTATTCCAGGATATCGATCCACATGGACTGTTTTTCTCTCACTTACCCAAATTGTAATCAATTAATAAACTAGCATGAATGATGTGTTGATGCAAGAAAAAGAGGGAGGAGGCAAATATTTCAAATGAGTTTAGCACAAGGAAAAAAAATTAACCAACTCGATTAAAAGCTGAAGAGTGGCAAACAATTAATAAAAAGGGGTAGTTAATGATATTCTGCTAGGTTAAACGACGCAATGTTGCAGCCTTTTCTGGGAATGAGACAGCTCACTTTGTAAACAAGTTTAATTCGTATACTCACTCTCTCGAGCATAATACACTAAAATGTGAATCTTATTTATGTCTAACTTCAGATTCGAGGTTATTAGCACGGTACTCTCTTGTTTTATAGCTTCTTCATTATATCTAATGAGTCTCTGAGGTGAGGTTTTCTCACGTCTGTTATATCTTTTCATCCGAAATCGAATACAGCCTTACTGGTCAGCAAACACACTAGCTAGCTAAAACTATCGGTGGCCAACTGGAAAGTCTATAACTACAGCGGGTCAAGAAGAAAAGAACAAGAGTAAAGCATTTCTCATTTTTCAGAATCGGCCATAGCATAGTTTTAACTAAACTCAGCCATCATCAACTAGCCTCAAGGAAATTAGCTACAACTCATACTAATATAATCAAAATGCATTGCTACTATCAACGACGAAACAAAGAGAAGTGTAAATACAACTATACGAGAGTCTTAACAACAGAACTAAATACAATAATAAAAAGTGTTGAGGCTCAGACGACAACAGAAGTTGCAGTTCGAATTTCTTCCTTCTTTTGAGAGGATTTTCTTCCTTTCTTCCCTTTACTTTCGGCGTCCCCCTTAACTTTCGTGCCCCCTTACCCTAAAATAGAATTAGATAGAAAATTGTCCATCATGCCCTCCTGGGTTCACACATGTAAGAATATCACAAATCACGCCTCTCTAGGAAGTCACATGTGTCCCATCAAAAGTTGTTCATACACTACTGCAATCTAGGGAATATTCTGTCTGTGGATATGCTGCAACCTTCCGTATGTCAAATGCTACCAGGTCGTGCCACATATCCCTCTTTTGCACAAACTTTTTGTTTGCTCCGTTTATCACTCCTAATTCAGTCACTTAGAGATATACAAGTTAAATCAGTATGATACACTAGCGCAAAGTATGCAGACATGTTAATCTTAGTACACCAACAAGTTATTCTCATTTTATAGTGTCCTAACCACAATCAAGTATTCAATATTAGAGGTATAATAACTCTCTTTCAGAGAGTTAACACACCTCCAAGCTTGGATATTTGCTTGGCCTCAAGCAAAATAGAAAGCAGTTACACAAAAGTTTTCATCTATGCAACCTGAATTTATAAGTCCTGAGATCATTCAGAGGTAGTTTTCTCAGCTCTCTCTACTTCCTTGCTGCCCCACTTCCTACTCACCCCAATAACTTACATTTACTGGCCTTCTTTAAGACTCTGAATTAAGTCCTAAGTTGCACTCGTTTCTTTCTTCATCTCTATCCTGTGGCTTCAGCTTCCATCTCCTACCACAATATTCTCCCTCTCGCTTGCAAAAGACCTCAATACTTTTACACATAAGGGTGAAGACCGGTTTGTGCTACAAATGCTACAGCATGAAGTGAACTTCCCTTTCTATTTTTTTTAATATAGATGAAAAGGGTAGTTCATCACCTTCGTTTTGGCTTATCCCCACTTCCTAGGTGTTGAATATCAAACTACAAGCAACTCATTAAGAAGAGTCGAGTGTATCACCTTCATTTTGGCTTATCCCCGCTTCCTAGCGTTGAATATCCAAGTATGAGCAATACACAAAACCCTTCTCCTTTCAACTATTTTTGTTTTGTTTTAATTTTTGTTTTTTTCTTTTTCAAAACAAAGGAAGCTCACTTGCTTTACAAAATGATAACAGAAGGCACATTTCAAATAGGCACATCACCCCAAAGCTTAATCGAACAATGTCCTCATTGTTGACTAAGGTGAATGCTTAGTGTAATGGATAGTGATGACATGAGATTATTGGGTTTTATGTCCTAAAAACTTGTGGTATGTAAACGTTGTGAACATATTCTATTATCAATAAAATGGTTACTGAAGTTATTCAGTAAATCTGTTACTGAATAAGTGAATTGATAATATAACTCTATAAATCCAATAAACTAAAAACCCATGGCTTTAGTATGAATACTTGGACTTTATGTCGAGACATAAAAATGGATCAAGTTCAAGTCAATAACCAAAATTTTCTATGGTATAAGGATTAGGCTAGGTACCTTATCTTGGGAACACTATTGGATGTGGCCCACTTTGTATATGATACAAACAATGTGATCTTGAATCGTTAAATATATCGAATATATTTAATGCCCATTCCCTTAATCAAATTTGAACGTTTCAAATCCATTCACCTCACTATTCTAAGGTTTTATCCAATATTAGCTAGTCGAGGGACCTAATGGACCTACAGATCATGAGCTCTAACAATCCGAGATTAACCGGTTAAACTCTTTAACCTAGATAACCAACATTCGTTAATTAACGGGCCACTTCACTAAAGCCCGTAGTTGCACTCTCTTCACTATAAATATATTTTTGTCCATTTGATATAACCATGATTAGTAAGTCAACCCTTCACAAGTTGTTCATAATCTCAGCTAGGTCAAATTACCGTTTTACCCCTGGATTAATTCTTGCTCGTTAAGTACCATTGACCCTCTAAGGAACAACTTAGTTTGTGGTCCAACCACCAAACTGATTCTCTCTCGAGCCAATGAGAGGGTAGGGCCCCTTGTTCAAGACTTGGAATCAGCACTTAAGGGAACAACCTCTCTACTATCCCTAAAATTGGGTAGGAGTGAATTTCATCTTGTAGGACTATGTTCCTAGCTATCTACCTGGTCCTACCCTTGAAATAGGAGGCATATTGAGCAGGCGTTGTTGGGCCTCTCTCACCCATGCAAATTTAAGGATAATCTCGAATGAACAAGATTTCATAGTTAGCTCAGGATTAAGATCGAGTTACTTAGGTCATCAATTTGAAATTAGTCAGTGTTTTCAGTAAACGGTGTTATAAAGAAACAGTGACTATTTCACAGTTCGATCTTATGCAAACTCATTGCATAGGACGCCCCCACTCGCATGTCTCCTCATGAACGATTCAGGATCACATTGTTTGTATAAGGTACCCAGCCTAATCCTTATACTATGAGTGTTTTGGCTATTTACTTAAACTTGATCCACTATTATGTCTCTACATAAAGTTCAAGTACTCATTTTATAGCCATGGGATCTTAGTTTATTGAATTTATAGAGTTATACTTAACCATTTACTTTATTCAATAGCAACTTTACTAAATAACTTCAATAACTACTTTATGATAATAAAATATGTTTACAATGTTTACAAGTCATGAGTTTTAGGACATAAAAACCCAACAAACTCCCACTTGGACTGAAACTCCAGTGGCGTACAAAATGTTGTTGAGTCGAGAGAGAGAAAACAATAAATACAATAAACTAGGGCATTCCATACCCAAGATTTTCTCTCATTTGCCCTAGATTATAAAACTCTGAGTTTGAGACTCTATAGATGACCCTCAAACACTTTAGCCGAGAAGGCCTTCGTAAACGGTAAGCAATATTTGCTGCTTCATAAAGTGCTACATACTCAGCTTCCATGGTGGAGTCTGCAATACAACTTTGCTTAATACTCCTCCAAACTATGGCTTCTCCATTTATAGTGAACACGAGTTAGTGTATCCCGTAAGAATCAAATCCTTACTTCCATACACAAGCACATAGTCCCTCGTTCTCCTAAGATACTTGAGGATATTCTTAATGACATACATCAAACTATCAATTGTTGATGCATAGGAAATACATCTCATATCCTCAACTTCTTGAGGTGTCTTAGGACACTTTTCCTTAGACAAATGAATCTCATGTCTAAAGGGTAATAACCCAAATTTGGAATTTTGCATCTTATATCTAGACAACATTTTTTCAATATATGATGCCTGAGACATGGCTAACGTTTTGTTCTTACAATTCTGAACTATTTAGATTATAAGAACAAACTGAGCTTCTTCCAAATCTTTCATTTGGAATTGGGTCGATAGCCAATGTTTTATGTCAGTTAGAAATCCTACCCTAATTCCCAATGAGAAGGATATCATCTACATATAACACCAGGAAAGGTATAGCAGCATTAATGATCCTCTTGTAGACACAAAGTTCATCAACATTCTGTTCAAAGCCATAAGATTTGATCGCAGCATCAAATCT
>JAOANK020450947.1:0-13191 GCA_026257165.2 Telfairia occidentalis | reverse complement strand
GTTAAATATATCGAATATATTTAATGCTCACTCCCTTAATCAAATTTGAACGTTTCAAATCCATTCACCACATTGTTCTAAGGTTTCATCCGATGTGAGCTGGCCGAGGGACCTAATGGACTTGTAGATCATGAGCTCCAACGATCTGAGATTAACCTGTTAAACTCTTTAACGTAGCTAACCAATATTCGTTAACTAATGGTCCACTCCACTAAAGCCCGTAACTGCGCTCTCCTCACTATAGATATATTTCTATATATCTGATATAACCATGATTAGTAAGTCGACCCCTCACAGGTTGTTTGGAATCTCATCTACGTCAAAATTACTGTTTTACCCCTAGGTTTCTTCTTGCTCCTTAAGTACCACTAACCCTCTAATGAACAATTGGTTTGTGGTCCTACCACCAAACCGAGTCCCTCTCATGCCAATGAGAGGGTGGGGGCCTTTGTTTAAGACCTGGAATCAGCAATTAAGGGAACAACCTCTCTACTAACCCTAATGTCGAGTAGGAGTGAATTCTATCTTACACGACCATGTCCCCAACTATCTACCAAGTCTTACCCCTAGAATGAGAGGCTTATTGAGCAGACGATGATGAGTCTCTCTCACCCATGCAGATCTAAGGATAATCCTGAATAAACAGGAGTTCATGTTAGCTCAGGATTAAGATCAAGTTACCTAGGTCATCAATTATGAAATAAGTCATTGTTTATCAGTAAACGGTGTTATAAAGAAATAGTGACTATTTCGTGGTCTAGTCTTATGCAAACTCTTTGCATAGAATGTTCCCCCTCTCATGTCTCCATATGAACAATTCAGGATCACATCGTTTGTATCATATACAAAGTGGGTCGCATCCTATAGTGTCCCAGGATGAGGTACCCAACCTAATCCTTTTACTATAGATAATTTTGGCTATTGACTCGAACTTGATCCATTTTTATGTCTCCACATAAAGTTCAAGTACACATACTATAGTCATGAGTTCTTAGTTTATTGGATTTCTAGAACTATACTTATCAATTCACTTATTCAATAACAGATTTACTGAATAACTTCAATAACCATTTTATTGATAATAGAATAAGTTCACAACGTTTACATACCACGAGTTTTAAGACATAAAACCCAACAAGGGAAAAATTAGAATAATAAAAATATCAAAAATATGATTTAAAAAAATTGTTATACTTGTAAAACTTAAAAGTTGTTGCTATATTTGAAAATATGTTAACATATTTTGCTACCCATTACAATATGGGAAATGTAACGTCCCATTATTTAATTTTACCATTTATGAGGATTATTTAGAATTAATTTTATTAAGTAGTTGAGATTTATTTGGACTAATTAAGTTAGTTTAGTTGAAGTTTATTTTCTTTTGAAAAGGGGATATTAGAAACAAATTAGGAGGATAATTGAAGTTTTAAGTTTTTTTTTAAAAGATAAGAGATAAAAGAAAATAAATTAAGGAGAGTGATGTCTCCTTGTAAATTAAAGAAAGGGGATGAAAATAGGGTTGCCTTTAAATAAAAATGATGGACCTAGCCTCCACAATTCTTTTTTTTTTTAAAGGAAAACCCAAAAGCTATCTCTCTCCTTCCACTCTCGCACACACTCTCGCTTCCTCCCTACTCCAGTCGACGGCGACTGCATCAACCACCCACTACGGCAGCGACACCTACGCAGCGCAGCAGTAGTCATTAGTCTTTCTTTCTTTCTTTTTTGCTCTCTCTAGCCCATACGTTCACAACTAACCTTCAGCATCTCCATCGTGTTCTCATCTTCAGTGAAATAGCAGTGCCTAGAGCCACACTGTGGGCAGGGCCAAAGGTGGCACGGTCAAAACGACGGCAAGAGGCAATATCGGCAAAAGACGAGTAGCACGTGAGACATCCAAAACTGTAGGCTTCGACGGCGTGAGGCATTCTAAGGGAGAATTTCGGCTCATGAACAAGACCAACTCAGCGACTGGGCATCGCGAAATCAAGAAGGAAAAATCTTACTGGTAGCGGCACGTGGGCAGTGCGACAGAGCGTGCAGTAAGTTCGGTATATTTCTTTCTTCAAAACCTTAGCCTAGATCGACGTTAAAACCTAAATCAAGGATTATTTTCTAACATTGTCAACTTTTGGAAATTATGTAAGAGAATTTGATTCAAGAGATTAGATCAGACTAATAAAGGTTAATTTAGAATATATCCTAGAAAGTCAAGATAAGTGGCTCTGCTCACGAATAAACCATCGGGCTAGGTTAAATAAATTATATATTAATTGCTTTGTAAAAATTTCTAATTATATAATATGTGTTGTATGTTGATGATGAGCATGACTTGTATGATTTTATGTTTCATTTCATCGCATTGAAATATTTGATTGAATGCCATGATTAGTATAAGCATGTTGATTGTTGGAGTCATCATTTGATGAGTATTATGGCTGCCTTAGAAGTATTGTAAGGTTTCTTGAGTGAAACATGTGTTCGATATGATTGTTAAGTTAATTGAGACATATGCATGGGTTGTCGTATGTTGCACGGACTGAATTGATGAGTGACAGCCTCTCTCGATTTAGAGGGTCGGTGTTGGGGAGGGTCTGGCTACACTAATTGAACGTCATCTATCATCAGATAGTAGTATGTTAATAAGATAGGTCATGCATGGGCATTGTATGATTACATGTGTTTATATGTCTAACCCATGGGTTGGGTTGCTTACTAAGTTTGTTCTTAAAATACTCAACCTTTTCTTTAAATATTTTTCAGGAAATGGTAAGGGCGTACTAGATGGTTGATGAGAATTGGTTGTGAAGAGGCCATGGTCGAGTCACTTAGTCTTTTGCAATTTAATTGTTTTATTTTTAGTATTTAAATTAACGTTGGATTGTTTATTTTGTATCTTGGACCTTTATTAGATAGTAGCTTTCTATATAATTTGATATGAGGTTTTATTATTGTTTTATTTTAAATTAGAATCTCAATAAATTATTTATTATTCAATTCTCAGTTATTTTGGCTTCTTTAAAAATGAATTTAATTTTCTAAAGGCTATCATTGTGTCCTTTTATCGTTTTAAGCATGCATGATTGTAACGATCTTAGAAAATTGAGTTCTAGGAGTCAAGGCGTTACTGGAAAAAAATCAACCAAAGCGCAATTTGATCTCCCTTACGAAGCCTCTTAAGGCCCAATAAGATCTATGACCACTTCTCCTTTCCTAGGCCTCTGAGGACTTAAAAGAGAAAGTGAAGCCTCTTAAGGCCCATAGGAAAGTGGTTCCCAGGACTTTCCCAACCTAGGAGAAAAGCCCCGAAAAGAATTGGCACCTAGAATTTCTTCTAAAAATAGAGCGCCAACTTATTCCAAAAGGTACGATTCATACAACGCAAAAATCTCTTCTTACTCACACTAAGTTGAACTAGCACTGACTTAATCTTCAAAGTGTACAGGGCTAAGCACTATACCAGTGCAAGAATCTTGTCGGAAGGACAAGTTTCGCTCGAGCTGTAGTTCCTTAACTTTGCTCTCATAAGTTCAACCTCAACGGTTGAAATGAAGCACCTTGGCTCCTTTCCAGATTTTTTCATCAACAAATATATCATCAAATATCTTGTTTAAAGAACATAATTCATTGCTTAAATGGAAATTGTTTTATGTTAAGAATCACCATAATTAAACAATCAAATTAAAGACCATGTATTAGAATTTGACATATTCTGTTTGAAATTAATTACTAAATACTGTCAAACCAAGCATAACTCAACTGATTAAGACATACACCTTAAAATCGAAAGATCCTAGGTTTAAATCTCCACCCCTACATGTTGCTGAACTTAAAAAGAAAAAAAATACTAATAATTTAATTCAACGAAATATTAAACTAGTTTTAATGATTTCTGAACCAATATTTCAAATCATGTTATTGAGAAGAAATTATAAATGTATTTTAGCCATTATAAAAATTGTTAAAACACTTGCTATACATATAGATTTGTTATTTTTATATAAACCCATGTCTTAGTGTTCACATAAAGTTTCCAGAGAAATTTGATTCATGAAAATGAATTTGATTTTATTGATTTTTGTATAGTAGTACAATCTCTAATGCATAACCTCTAATGCTTTCATTTTGATTTACACTTCAATTCGAGTGTCGATGAGCTTGTTCTTGAATAAGGGAAATGTGAGTCATTAATTTTAGCTTGTTGAAGAATCTTTTTAGTCTTTGACTTCTATTTGTTAAAAAATTTTCTAAGTCTTCAACTTTTGTTTGTTAAAGAATTTTCTAAGGCTTCTAACTCTAGTTTGTTGAAGAAGATGATCAATTCTTGAAGCCTTCTAGTTTTCATAAATTTCTTTGGGCTTCAGGAAGTCTTGAATCTCTTAGTAGTCTTCTCTCTGAATACTTTGGATCCTCTAGAATTTGAATGTCTTAAATTCTCTTAAGTCTTAATTCCGAAGGATTGTAAATGAGGAATGATTTCTTTATTTATAGAGATTTTAGTGGGTCTCATATAGATTTAGGTTTAAACTTGACTTTTCGGCACAACTATTACACATGAGCTTATTTAGATTTAATTAAGTTTTTTTTTAATGAGCTTGAATTATTTGGATCAACCTAGTCTCATTTTAGTGATTATGAGTTTATTTGACTTTTAGTCTAACATGTGATATAATTCAATGAGACTAAATTATGTCATAGAATGGTCTTACGATAAATAAGGGATATTATTTGATTTGTCAATTTTATATATATTTTTTAATTGTAATTTAAAGACACATGTAAATTTACAATTAATTAAAAAATTTATCACTCAACCCTTAGTAATAAAGGAAAGGAATAAATAACGAAAGGTGGTCCCAAAGAAGGCAAATACTCTGTATTCCAATGTGAATAACAACCCACTATAAGGAACATAATGCAAATTCCCAACAACTTGAAGCTCGATAGTTGTAGTCCCTCTCGTACACCACAAAAAAGTTTAACTCGTTTTTTTTAAAACAAAAATCAGATATTGATTCCATCCTTATCCTCATTCATACCATTATCCATTGTTTAATTATTTTAAAAACAAAAACTATTTCAATATGATATGATCCTGTTTTAACCTTTTAGTTTAGTTTGAAAGTATGGAATTGAATATCCAAATTAGTTCTTGTAATTATATATTCAATTTCTTAATGCTTTTGACAAGAATCATACATAACGTATTGTAAGTTTATATATGTTTACTATACTTGTGCACAACATATGGTATTTCGGTTTGAAAATGTATATGGCCAAAGATTTCTGTTAATTAAAACTAAAGGTAAAATTACATTTGTAATTGTACTAAAAAAATTACATTTGTAATTTTTATGCCCGTTATTTATGTCAATTTTTTAGTCAACAATTACGGCGTTACAAGATCAGATCATCGACTTTTGCGATGGTAGTTGGTCCTTTCTATCTACTAAGCTATACTTGGATTGACATTTATATCAATTTGGTCTCTATACTTTTAAAAGTTTCATTATCTATCTATCTCTCTTTATTAAAACTTATTAAACATTCACGTTGTTAATTAGGTGAGGGACAACAAAATCTAACGTGGTCAATGTTATGGGTAGAAAGCAGGAACTATTAGTGATACGAAATGCATCTTAATCATGCCACAAGGACTTGAAGGTGGATGACTAAATTGTAGCCTACATATTGTTCAAGATGGCTAAAAAAAGATGTAGTATCATTGAATAAACTCAATTGCAATACATGTTTCATTAAAGACAAGTCGATGCTTTATTTATGAAACTAGTACCTCAAGCTACTTCAAACTACTTAAAGTGGAGCTTCAATTACTCTTGGATAGGTTACAAACTTTAGTTTGGCTGATTTAAAGATTAATTATTAAATTTAGGGAGCTTTTATTGTAATTTTCAGTTTTAAAGTATTGTTTTTAATGTTTTAAGTTACAATTTAGGTAGTGGTCATTATGTTATTGATAGGCATGAGAGTTACAACCATTCAATTGACCATAGATTGCTCTAGTATTTATTTTGAAGGCTATAAATCGTCGTTCATGTTGTTTCTTTAGAAACAAGATTTGTTTTGATGATGTTTCAATGAAATAGAAGTCTTTGAGCCCAAGACCACGCAATTTTCTTTCCATATCTTGTATTTAGATTTATATGCTAGGATCATTCAAGTATTGTTGATCGAACTACTTGTTAATTGATTCGAATCTTGAGGTTAGAAACAAGTTTCTATTCTTGGTCTTGATCATCGAGGAAAATCCGTTCTATCTTCTTTCTTGGGATGAAATCTTCTTGATTTGGGGATTTTAACTTGAGATATAGGGGTTTGCATAACCATAAAGGTTCTTAGATCCATTTGGCTAGAGTTTTCATATCAATTAGGTATAGAATTTCAGGGGTTAGAAATATTTTATACTACCATCAATTAGAGCGAAAAAAGTAGAAAAGAAGTGAAGTTAGAAATCATACGACAGTAACTATCTTTTATAGTTTGGGGCTAATCAACTTGTATCAGTGGGGAAAAGGGTAACCAACACTCTACAAATCTCTTCAATGGTACGATACTGTCCACTTTGGGCATTAGCCCTCTGACTTTACTTTTAGTTCCATCCAAAATGTCTCATACAAATGAAGATGTTGTCTTTTACTAATATATATCAATCTAGAACATCAATAAAAGTCAATAAAAGTTTAATTTTATGTTGTCGCTTACCTATGTACCAATGAATATGTTATCACTTATATATCAATATCAATGAAGACATATTATCCCTTATTTATATACCAATGAAGATTTTTTAGTTCCATCCAAAATATCAATAAAAGATTAATTTTCACTTCAAAAGAATTATTTTTAAAGAAATGCATATATTGACAGTTAATTAACTTCAACGTATGTTTACATTATGTTATAGTTGTCGTCATAAACCGTCAACTTTTAAATTTTTCGACGATAATTCTAGATTTTTTCGTGTTTTTTACTTTGTTGACATTTTTAGTCATCAACAATGCACCCCAATAATGACGGGTAATCATTATTAAAATTTACGTGTTTTAATTTTGTTGATGGTTTTTAGCCATTAATAATACAAATGTTTAGTTGATGATTAAAATAGTTAATATCGACATTTTTATTGATGGCTATGAAACGTCAATAAACACTTAAATATTGATAGGTTTTAACCGTCAACGAAAATGAACGAAAATCTCATTTTCGTTGATGGTTAAAAATAGTCAATAGTTCTCATTTTATTTACAGGTACTAATAGTCAATAACAATGTCAATATTGAGAGTTTTTAGTCGTCAATTAAAATGATATATTGTTGATGGGTGGGTAATAAGCGTCAGTGTTTCATTTTTTTATTGACAGGTCAAAACTATCGATATTTACATTTCTATTGACGAATTTTTACTATCATATTTGATTATGTTACCATGAGTACCACGGAGTCTTCCCTCAATTTATCATCCATTCATCTACTCTTATCCAAGCCAACTTCTTTTCTCTAAAACACAACCTATCCGATAAAGCTCAACCAAGAATCACACAATGACTACATTTTTTAAAGGATCATAGACATTTTTATACTGCACATGAGGATTCTACAAACATGGCTAAGTTAGGGGCATCGTTTTGATACCACTTGTTGGGAAAAATCTCTCACTTCTACTGTAGGAATGAGTAGAAAATAATTAAGTCTTTCAAAGAAAATAAGAAAAACAAATAACACAAGAATTGAAAACTTCCTATAACGCCCTGTTTATTTATTTTATTTTTATTATTATTGTGATGAAGATATTTTTATAATTATGGATTTTGAATATTAGTTCTTGGAGAATTAAAGTTTTATTAATGAATTTTTTTTTTTTAATTTTTCTAAGTTAGTAAAAGGTGGAAAATAAAAGTGGTGGAATTGGAGAATTATTTAGGATAATTCGAAAGAGGGAATAAGTAATTTATTTATGAGTTATTTGTAGAAAAAGTGAATAAAAATAGAATAATGGCAAAGTTGTAAATAAATGAATGTGGGGTTAGGGTTATGGTTAGGTGTACCATATTTAAGCATATTGTTTAAACGGTTGCCACCAAATCCATTCTTTTGCCAAAAGGAAAGAAGAAGAAAAAAAAAAAACTCTCTCAGGCCTCTCCTCTTTCTCTCCCACGCCTCCTCTCTCCCTTTCAAGATGTCTCTCTCTCTATCACCTTCTCCTCCAACACTAGTTCTTCGGCGTTAATGCTCGTGGTGGCGACGGCCCAACGTTGTTCTCTTCACGGTGTAGGTACTTTTTTTATTCCTTTTCTTTCTCCCTCTCTATAACTCATGGTGATCTGTAGTTTCTGATCTGAGGGTGTGTGACAAAAAATTGGTGGCACGTGGACAATGGTAGTGGTAAGTGACTTCACTTACGGACCCATTAAGAGCTTAGGTCGGATGATGTGTGTATGTTTAATGCATGGATGTATAGAATATCTTGATGTTTAGTTAAACATGTCATGTATGTTTAGTGTACCATGTGAAGTGTTGTGGCATATTAGCATGTATGATCTTGATGTGTTGTGGTGTTATTCTATTATGTATATGTGGCATACTTGAGTTGCTCTACTGAGATTTGTTGTGATGTTGAATAGTATGGTATGACATGCATGTTATAAAATACTGAGTTGTGATGTCTTATGTATGTGAGACCTTGCATGAATCATAGTTCTATAATTTGTATGAGAGTGACAACTACCTTCTACACCCAAAGGGTCGGTGTTGAATGAGTACTATCTAGCATCAAAGGCGATCAAATGCCCCCAATTAAATCAAGGGCCCACACTCATACCCAAAGTGAGATGGCATTATGGTGAGATAAAGGTTGTTGTCATCCAAAATGAAATAAAGAGTATACTGTAACATCCCAAGATTGTACTAATATTATAGAAAATTTCATGTTGAATTTTAATTTTAAGGTTCTACATTAGATTTAATTTTCCAAGTATAAATTTAGGACATTAAAATTGGCCAATAAATTTTATTGGCTATTAAATAAAATTAACAAACAAGGTAAGTAAATAAATATCTAAACAATGAAATGTCTAAGAAATAAGACATTTTTTAAGAAAAATCTAGAAAGTTGGAGAGTACAAAATAATATTTGGAGTACACATTATATTTTTTAGAAAAATCTAGAAAGTGGGAGAGTACATAATAATATTGGAGAATACATAATATTTTTTTTAGAAAAATCTAGAAAGTTTGAGAGTACATAATAAAATTTCGAGAATACATGATATTTTCTTAAGACAAATATAGAAAGTTAGATAATACATAAAAGATATTTGGAGAATACATGATATTTTTTTATAAAAATCTAGAAAGTTGGAGAAAAAGGAAGATGGTAGATTTCTTCTATAAATAGGGGATAAGGGATTCATTTTGGGCAACAAGATAGAAAGTCTATCCCCTTGGCACAAGTAAGTTCTCTTTTCTTTTAACTTCACTCTGTAGTTTTACATTTAAGAAGTTTGTATACAAGTTAACCAAGTTTAAAGTTTACTACTACTACTACTACTACTACTACTAAGGGATTCATTTTGGACAACAAGATGGGAAGTCTTTACCCTTGGCACAAGTAAGTTCTTTTTTCTTTTAACTTCACTATCTAGTTTACTACTACTACTACTACTTTTAACTTCACTCTCTAGTTTACTACTACTGGTGCTGCTACAATTATTACTATGATTATTATTATTATTTTATTGTGGAACTGTTGTTAACTCTTAGAATAAGAATTAAGTTGGATTTATTTGGAGTGCATTTGGAGTCATGAATGGCGTTATGATATCCTTTGAGCTGAATTTATGATGCTTATCGCTTGCCTTTGTTTCTAAGTTAATGAATTATTGTTGATTGCATTATTGGCTGATTGAACAAACTGCACAACAAACACATAACTAATCTGTGATAAAATGCCAATTTTACTTTAGCATTACAGTTGATAGAAAAAATTTATGCTGCATTATTGAGCTAGAAGCAAAAGGCAGTGACGTGGAACCTCATTAATTGAGTTGTCATTTGGCACGTGACTAAGTAGAAAGAACCATAGAGAAGGCTCCATGTAGATCAATTGGCCAATTCAACCCTTCTTTGATGATCAAGTGGATAAGATGGAGAGAGAAAGATAAAAGAAAGGGGAGAGCCCCCATTCACGGATGAAGCTTCATTCCTCTATTTTGGGAGAAGGAGACAAAAGAATTGCAAGAGCTGTACAAGAAGAAATTGTTGAAGAAGGAAAGGGAGAGAAGAAGAATCTCCTTGGGAAAAGGCACTTTTGGAAAGAAGACTTCTCATTCTCTCCTTCCACATGTTTTGTTTTATTCTCTTCTCTTTATTTTTAGCTAGAGTTAAACTTCATTTCTCTTGTAATCCTTAAGTATTTGGACCTCATAATTTCTTTAAGTATGTTTGGGTTAATTTTGTTAGTTGTTTTTTCTTTACACATGAACATGAACTAAGTACTCCAAGGCAATGATTAAGGATTTGACTTTGTTGGTTTGTTTGAGGTTGTACCACAACTCTTAGCTGACTTCTTTAAGTAGTGTTATTGATTTCACTTTTTGATGATCAAATTGTATGGATTGGTCACCTCTACAATTTGCTTTTTAATATGAACTTGGAAAAGGTAGTATTAATAGAACCCATAAACACTCCCATTAGTAAATTTGTTTTATGGGTTGTGAGTGAATTAGGAATAACCTCTCCCTAATGCACTAAAAAGAACATTAGAGCTTGCAAGTAACTAAGAGCAGGAAATGAACTTAGAAGTTTAGCTTCAAAAGAAGCATAAGAAATGTTCTGTGGTATTGAGTTAGTGACAAAATTGCTACAGCAACCCCTATCAGACAGCAAATAAATTCCCTAACCTGAGCCTGTTTTCATTAAACTTGCATAAACTTTCCATTAAAACTCCTTCTCAAATTTACTTGTTAATTTATTTAGCCTTTTTTGGTCTTTTAACAATCTGAAATTTAGTTACCATTATTCTCCTAAACAGTAACTTTTGAGGATAAATTTTGTAACCTATCCCTATGGATCGACCTTATTTACTACAATTTCAGAGTGTACACTTGCACTTTGTTAGTACCAACGACTGTTAACGTCATATTCTCCATCGTAGTAAAGTGAACATATCATGATGATTAATTGTGTATTTCTTTAGAGGAAGTCACCATCTTCTCTAATGAGAGAGACACTGTTAATATCCACCTGAGAGTTCTTTGACGAATCTACACTGTTAAGACAATCTTTTCTTATGTGCCAGACTTCCAACATTCTCGTAACCTTTTCTAATGCCTAGAATCTTCCTTCTTCTTCTAAATACTCCTATAGAGTACGCTCTTCATTCTTCAGTTTTCTTTCTTCTAACCAAGAGTTTACTAATAACCTCAGAAAAATCTAAAGTCTTTTTTCGGTACATTAAAATTAGCTTCATGTATTCATAAGAATGTGGACTTGACAAGATGAGAGTCCAAGAGCCGTTTTCCACAACTGGATCCTAGTTTGCCAATCGAGGGGTGGCATTCACCCCCATACTGATCGAAGGGAGCAAAAATTTCAATTTAGGCGACATAGCCGCTGTCATTCGAAGTTTCTAGGAATTTCTCAAATCGCTCTAAAGCGGCTGAGTCCTCAGGGCCGACCTAAGGGAGTGCAATGTTCTCCAGCCTCCCTTCCCTTGACCTCAATTAGTTCTTAGGTTTTATCACTTAGGATTATATTGCAACGAATAAACCGACCTTAAAGTTGTATTGAAATAAGATCGACTTTGTAATGAATAAAACCGACCTTAAAGTTGTATATAAGACTAGTATTGCAATGAATGAAGTCGATCTTAGAGTTGTATAAGACCGATCTTGCAATGAATAAAATTGATCTTTTTGTAGTATGCTTGTTTTTATTTCTCCCTTGGTCTTTCAATTCGTAGCTTCATAGTGAGAGAGTGGTGAAGTGGTGGGGCCCCCATTTGAGAGGACCTTGGTTAAAAAACCAATGCATGTCTCAAATTGGAATCATTTTATCAACGTAAGCAAAGTAATCACTTGTTTATTAGTAGTACACCTGTAGGTGCTCAGTATTCCATGGATGATGAAGGATCTTGTCGGCTAGGTCGGCTAATATATAAGTTTCCTGTTGGCAGAGAGCTTTCACATCGTATGGCCCTTCCCAGGTCAGTTCTAGGGCACCTTGGTGTCGTAGGACTTTCATCAGCTTAAGGTCACTGACTCTTAACTGCCCAAGTTAGACGCGTGAGTTATAGAACCGAGCCATCTGGTTGCGATATTCAGCGTGCTGCGGCTCAGAGTTTCTGTGGGCTTCCTCTAAGAAGTCGAGGTGCAGTTTTAGGACTTTGTCGTTCTAAGACTCCAAGAACTCTAGTGTGTGCCGGGAGGGTAGGCCAACCACAATTGCCATCACGGCCTCCTCCCCGAATGCTAAAGAAAATGGAGCATTCCTTATTGCTATTTGAGCAGTCGTTCGGTAAGACCAGAGAATTGCTGAAAACTCTTGCGCCTACGGGCCCTTCAATTCCTCTAGTCATGTCTTGATCCCTCATTTAATAATTTTGTTCACTGTCTCGACCTGCCTGTTCACTTGAAGGTGTGTTGGAGATGAGGTGAAATGTTTAATATTCAGCTTATTGCAAAACTCCTTGAATTTTGTGTAATCGAACTGACGGCCATTATAAAAAATGATTGTGTAGAGCACCCCAAACCTACACACTATGTTCTTCCATACGAAGGTAGTAATCTTTTGCTCGATTATGGTCACTAAGGCCTCAACCTCAGCCCACTTGGTGAAGTAGTCGATGGCAACCACCGCAAACTGAATCTGACCTTTGCCAATGAGGTGTATCCCCCATTAGGCAAATGCCCAGAAACTCTCAATGGGTGTCAAGATCGTGGGGCTGCCTCGGCATGGAGGAGACCCTTTGACAATAGTCACACCGGCAGGCAAAGGCTCGAGCATCGCCCACATTGTCGATAAGTAGTATCCTTGTCTGATCAGCTTTGCAGCTATCAATCGCCCTCAAGAGTGGTTCCCACAGATGTTTCATGTGAAGGAATCGAATTCCCAGCGGAAGCGGTTGAGCGCTTAATGCATTCAAACATGAATTTGGGTAGGAAGAAAATTT
>JAOANK020450753.1:0-13194 GCA_026257165.2 Telfairia occidentalis | reverse complement strand
AAATTCATGTTTGAATGCATTAAGCGTTCAACCGCTTCCGCTGGGAATTCGATTCCTCCAGTCATGTGAACTACAATGATGTAAATAAGATAAACTTAAAAATTATTTGTGCATCTTGTAAAATTTTGCATCATTCAATACCTAATCATTCTTTAGCCACTGGATGTGTTCTTAAACTTGGTATGTATTAGACATATGAGATGATCAAGTTTAAGAGTATTGGCTTAAATGTCTGCAGTATATGGATAGGGTTGATACCTTATTCTGGTACACTATTGATACAGTTCACTTTGTAATTGTTACAAATGGTCTTATCCAAATTGTTCATGTGGTAACATGTGAGTTCAAGTATCGTATATAATGGGATTGCGTAAGACTAGACCGCGATGTGTTATGCACATTTCTTGTAATACCATTCAAAGAAAATGCAAACACAACACTAGGATGATCATAGGTCATTTGATCTGAATCCTTAATGTATTATAAACTCCTGCCTATGTGGGTGTGTTCTTTGAACAACGTGGTCAGAGTGACTTATATAATCACTCAATAAGCCTAGTGTCTTGAGAATGCATTCAATTGGGGAGCTGAGAACATTCCTACACAAGATGGAATTCACAGCCACTCAATAGTGGAAAGTGCAAAGTGTGCACTTCTCCATATTAAGTGTGTATAGAAGTGATTCCCTTAATGTTGGCTTGGGACTTGGATAATAGGGTATCCTCCTTCTTGATACTGCAAGAAGAATTTTTCTAGGATGAGATTCATGGAAGGCTCTCCATCAGAGAACCAGTGGTACTTAAGGAGTAAGAGATGAGGTCAAGAGTAAAACGGTAATTTCACCCAACCGGAACCACAAGTTACTTTATGAAGGATTAAATGAACTATTATGGTTATATTTGTGGACATAACTCATCTACAGTGCGAGAGTGCAACCTCGGGTTTATAGTGGACTTACCTTGGGTAAATGGTGAGATTGGTTAGTTGAAAAGTTAAAGTAACTGATCTTAACCATTGGAGCTCAAAGATGTAGGTTGCTCAAAGATGTAGGTCCATAAGGTCCCTTTGCTAGCTTATTACCTCAGCAACGAACAATTGATTAGGAGAAAATGAAATAATAAAAATTATTTAATTTTTAATTATATTATTTAATTTAGATATTAATAATAAATTAGATTTATTATTAAATTAATTACAAATTGGATAATTTAATTTAGATATCAGTAATAAATTGTATTTATTATTATTTACAAATTGGGATGAATTAATTTGGCTATTAATAATAAATTAGATTTGTTATTAATTAATTAAAAAAATTAGCTAATTGGATTTTGGAAGTCCAATTGGATAGTTGGACCAACTTTATGCCCAATTACATAAGAAATGAATCCATTGGGTTTTGGAAGTCTAATGGGGGCATGACTCAATGTTAGGGTCCATGGAAGAGTCCATGAACCCTAACCCATGAGATAAGAGCTGAACAATTAAGTATGAAAATTAAAAAGAGTTTTTAATTTTCATAATTAAATTAAAAGCCCTTAGGGTTTTGGCCCTATATAAGGAAACTTATAGTCAAGTAAATGATGGTCTCCTTCTCTTCCCTCTCCTCGCAAGAAAGAAATTAGTTTTCTTCTAAGTTCTCCAAAAACGTGCCCACACACTAGTTCGTAGTAGATCGAGGATCGCTCGAAAGATCTTGTGGAGTAATCCCAACAATCTGTCGCCTTTGTGACATCCTAAAGGTAAGTTTTTCGAAAACTATTTTTGTAAAAAATCCTTTTAATCAAAATTATCATTGTGATCTACATAATTTTTTAATTAATGCACCCTCTTCTGCTGCGTCGGCTTTTGAATCGAATCTGCATAATTTTCCTATAAATTTTCCCATGATGGGATTTATGGAAGGGTATCCATTAAAGAACCAGTGGTACTTAAGGAGTAAAAGGTGGGGCCAAGGGCAAAATAGTAATTTCACCCAATTAGAACCAAAAATCATTTTGTGAAGCATCAGATGAGCTGTTATGCTTATATTCATGGACATAACACATTTACAGTGCAAGAGTGCAACCTCAGGTCTATAGTAGAGTTACCTTGGGTTAATGGTGAGGTTGGTTTCTTGAAGAGTTTGACTAAATGATCTTAACCATTGGAGCTCAAAGTTGTAGGTCTATGAGATCCCCTTGCTAGCTTGTTACTTTTGCAATGAACACTTGATTGGGAGAAAACTAAATAATAGAGATTATTTAATTTAGATATTAATAATAAATTAGATTTATTATTACAAATTCGGATTAATTAATTTAGCTATTAATAATAAGTTAGATTTGATATTAATTAATTATAAATTGGGGTAATTGAACTTTGGAAGTCCAATTGGATAGTTGGACCAACTTTATGCCCAATTACATAAGAAAGAAGCCCATTGGGTTTTTGAAGTCCAATGGGGCATGACTAAGTGTTAGGGTCCATGGAAGAGTTTATGAACTCAAACCCACGAGATAGGAGCTGAATAATTAATTATGAAAATTAAAAAGAGTTTTTAATTTTCATAATTAAAATAGAGAATTTAATAACCCTTAGGGTTTTGGCCCTGTATAAGGAAACTTATGGTCAAAACCTAAGGAAGTAAGTCATTGCCTCCCTCTCCTCCCTCTCCTACCAAGAGCCAGAAAAAAAAATCAATTTTCTTTTGAGTTCTCTCAAAGGTGCCCACACACCGATATAAAAATCAATTTTATATGGAGTCCCAACAATCTGTTGCCTTTGGGATGCCCAAAGGTGAGTTTTTTGAAAACTATTTCTATAAAAATCCTTTTAATCAAAGTAGCCAGTGCGATCTGTGTTTTCTAATCAATGTGCTCGCTTTCGCTGCGCTGGGTTCTGGATAGGATCCAGGTAAATTTCCTACATCATGGTGCCCTCCTGAAATCCCACATGTAGAGGGATTGTGAATTGCGCTTTTCTAAAGCGTCACACGCACCTCATAGAATCAGTAACTTGAGGATTCTGGAGAATATTTGTTTGTTAAAATAATACAACATTTTCTAAGGCATGATACTTTCAGGTCGTGCCGCTTCTTTGAACTTCCTACGATTCATGTAATCTGTCACAAATTAAATCCATTATTCGGTAGTATGTTTATCTATCAATTAGTAAGTGTTGTAAACAGGCAAATTACAAAATTAACAAATTTTGACATTTCCACATGCTTTCTTCAAACTAACACATCATAAACAACAGTCAAAGAAGGTATGATAACCCTCTTTTGGAGAGTTATCAGATGCAGACTTTCTGGAGCGAGCATTTCAAGACACAAGGCCTTCAACACGTTTGACAAGAAAGTGATGGCTCAAGGGTAGAATTTGTGCTTGTGCGGTTGAAGGACGCTTTGCCAGAGTTTGATCATGGGACCATCCACGAGGCCTTTAAAAGGTACTGAGACCTAGCTATCCATGAGAAGGAGGTTGCCTTTCAGAGTCGAGATGGATCGAGTGAATGTCCGACCTCCTCCTAAGGCCTCGCCTCCTCGAACCACCTCACCTCATACCTCTTCTCCCATTATTGATCCTCAGTAATGAAGCCATATTTTCCCTTCTTTCTTTTATTTGCGTACATGTTTCTTCAGCCTTACATGGCTTGTTCCTTTGACTTGGTTGTACGTTGCCATTGGTTAATGTTCTTGTTATCTCAGATGCTTTCCTTTAATCTTCAGGCTCTTTTAATTTTCATGCCACTGTTGGTTCTTGATAACTCTTCAAAAGAGGGTTATTATACCTCTAATATTGGGTATTTGACTACAATCATGCTATAAAAAGTATTCACATTAGGTTGCTCCAGTGTTCTATATGCTTATTTAATGCAACTACTAACTTGCAGGTAATAGTTGTGGATGTGCAAAGTAAGAGAAGGCAACAGAGTAAAACAACATCGCGGGTTAAGTCAATTCACAATACAGCATGGTGGCATTTCGTGTGGAGATTGCTATAGCATCACGACAAGCAAACACTCCTAGAAGTTAGAGTTGTACGAACATTATCTGCAAAGCACATGTAACTTTTTGGAAAGGGCGTGCAGCGTGACACCTTCATACGTTCCAAAATGTTGGGGGGCATGATGGTCATTGCTTAGGTGCGCTATTTTAGGGTAACAATCAGCACAAAAAAAGGAGAAAACGACGGGTCGAAAGAAAAAGAAAGGAAAGAAATTGAGAGGCAAAGGAAGGCAGTGGAAGAAGAGTCATTCTCCCTCATTTCTACTGCCAGCTCCACCTCAGCACAACCCCTCGTTTATTTAGTTCTTTACGTACTTTGTTTCTTCTACTGTTTTTGGATGATGTTTTACTTTAATGCTCTGTTTTATTGAATTCATTTCCTGTGTTTAAGTTAGCATAAAGATAGAACCGATTGTTTACTTGTTTTCCTTTAAGATGAATTGTGGCTAAGCCCCTCTTTGGTAGTTGGTGATGTATGCATTGAGTTGAACTTTGTTGTAGCTAAATCTGTGAAATGAAGTATGCTCTACTCTTGTTCCTTTCTTTTTGAACTTCTGAAATCGTAAGCTATCCAGTTGGCCGCTAGCAGCTTTAGATAGCTAGTACTCTTGCTGACAGGTAAGGTATTAGTCGAACCCAGAAGGGAGGATATAGAAGATGTGATTGGACCTCACATCGCTGATACATTAGACATAAAATGAGGAAGCTATAAGACAATAGGTGGTTAGAAAGATCTCGAAGCTTGAAGTTAGACATAACCAGGCATCGTATACTAGTATATTATGCTCGACTGAGTGAATATGCGAAGCAACCTGTCTACGGAATAAGGCAGTTTATCCCCAGATGATGCTGCAGCATTGCGATGCGTAATTGCATTAATCAACACCAACTACCCTACTTTAATTTCAAGAGTTATTACTTTTTATCCGTTTCTGAAAAGCCGGAGAAAGTGATTTTTACCCTTCCCGCCTCTCTTCTTCCACTCAACATATATTTGTTAACTGATGCGAGTATAGCAGTGAGATTTATGGCAGAACAATCCCTGTGGAGACGATATCTTGAAATACTTCCTCTTTATTACTTGTTCGATTACTTATACTTGAGCATTCTTTGTCTTCATTTTCCATATTATTCTGCATTGTTGAAGCATATCTATCGCATATCTGTGAAGACAACAAGTTTCTGGCGCCATTGCTGAGAATTGTTATTTTGTTGTTTACCTTATTGCCTTAAGATTGTTTTGCAGTTAATCAGTTATTTATGTTGAGTACCCTCTATCTTTCACTAGTTTGATCAATAGCATTTCACTTACTAGCTTGTAATTTTCTTATTTTGTATGAACGAAGAATGAGTAGAATTTGATCCAGAGATAGAGAGGACATTGCGTCAAAATCGAAGAGCAGTTAGGCAAGCTCAAGGACTTGTTGCAACACAAGCCTTCATGTAAAATCAAAATGCATCTTTTCTCGACCCATTAGCAAACCTGCTAAGGAACCAGGTACCGATGAGAGAACATCACGGACGTGCTATGTAAATAAACCAACACAATCCAGTGCTGTTGGCGAACGACCGAGATAGAATTATAAGGGAATATGCTGCTCCAGTCTTTAATGATTTCAATCCAGTAATTCAAACAAGATTAAATGGAGCGCCAAATTTTGAACTTAAACCTGTGATGTTCCAAATGTTGCAAACAAACAGATAGTTTGGAGGATCTAAACTCGATAACCCTCACTCGCACTTGCAATCATTTCTAGCTTTGTACAATTTATTTAGAATTCCAGGAGTTTCAGAGGAGACCTTGCGATTGACATTGTTTCCTTACTCATTAAGAGACAGTGCAAAGATCTGGCTAAATTCTCTACCTCCATGATCAATCACTAGTTGGACTGATTTCACAGAGAAATTTTTATTGAAATACTTCCCACCAACAAAGAATACGGTGTTGCGCAGTGACATAGTAACGTTCCATTCGTTAGAAAATGAGTCTGTAGATGAAGCATGGGAAGATACAAAACGCTATTGAAGAATTGCCCGCATCATAGTTTACCGAGCTGTGTCCGGATTGAGCATGTTTACCATGGTTTAACCCCAAATTCGAGGTTAGTCCTGAATGCATTAGCTAATGAAGTACTGCTGCAGAAAACTTATAATGAAGGCTTCGACATTTTGAAGAGAATTTTGAGTAATAACTCTCAGTGGTCAAATGAACGAGAACTCAACCAACGAAAGAACACTGGAGGGAAATTAGAAATAGATGTTATAACTGCGCTCAGTGCACAGGTGGCTTCAATGGCGAATATGTTGGAAACAAGGAATCTAAATGTAAATTAGCCAGTTAAGGCAGTTCAGAGTTCACCAGAAATTAGTTGTGTGTTATGTGGAGAGAATCATTTATTCGAAGATTGCCTATCAAACCCAACAGTAGTATCCTACATTGGATATAACAACTCAGGAAGAAATAACCCATATTCGAACACTTATAATGCTGGATGGAGGCAGCATCCGAACCTTTCATAGGGAGGCCAGCAAGCTAGTAGCAACAATGCACCAGCTATGCGATCACAAGTTCCTAGATTTATGAATACTACTTTTCCTCATAACAGTGTAGCACCAAGACCACCGCAGCAAGCTTAGCCATCTAATAGCTTGGAGAGCTTTATGAAAGAATATATCACAAGAAATGATGCACTTATCAGAGCCAGGCGGCGACATTGGAAAATTTAAAGGTGCAGGTAGGGCAGTTGGCTACAGAGTTTCGTAATAGACCAATAGGTACACTACCTAGTAATACAGAAGCACTAAGGACCACTGGCAAAGAGCAATATAAAGCCATAACATTACACAGTGGGAAAGAACTAGCAAAAGAGAAGGTCGTAGCGCAAAATGTAAAACAACCAAGTAGAGAGTTGGAAGATAAAGAGCAGCAGAAAGCAGTTGAGTTACCGTCGGTAGAAAAACCTGAAACAGCAAAGGATCAAAGCGCCAACAATGCAACAGCCCAAAAATTGAAAGAAGTAACAACATTACCACCACCACCCTTTCCCCAAAGATTGAGAAAGAAAAATGATGAGCTCTAGTTTAGGAAATTTCTGGACGTGTTAAAGTACTTGCACATAAATATTCCATTAGTAGAGGCCCTAGAATAGATGCCCAATTATGTCAATTTTTTGAAGGACATACTTACGAAAAAGAGAAGATTAGGCGAATTCGAAACAGTGGCTTTAACAAATGAGTGCAGCACCATTCTATCAAGCAAGATTCCAAAGAAAATGAAAGATCCAGGGAGTTTTGTCATCTCATGCTCTATTGGAGGACAATACGTGGGCAAGGCATTATGCGACTTAAGTGCTAGCATCAATTTGATGCCTCTCTCCATCTTTAAGACATTAGGAATAGGTGAAGCCCGACCCACAACAGTCACACTACAACTCGCTGATCGCCCAATAACGCATCCAAAAGGGAAAATAGAGGACGTCTTGGTGAAAGTAGATACGTTTATTTTTCCAGCTGATTTCATCATATTGGATTATGAAGCTAATAGAGACATTCCTATTATCCTTGGGCAACTATTTTGAGCAACAGGGAGGACCTTAATCTATGTACAAAAGGGTATTCTAACTATGCGAGTGAATGATCAACAAGTTACGTTCAACGTGTTTGATGCTCTCAAATACTCAAAAGATACTGAGGAATGTTCCATGTTGCAGAAGTTGGGTGTGAATGATGAGGAAGATACTCAGACGTGCAACAGATATGCAGTGTGTTTGTGACAGTAGCATCGGAAGAACAGTCATGCAATTGAGTGGGCGAATCAATCGAGTTGACAGAAAGGAGGGACAAACCCATAAAATCTTCATTAATAGAGCCCCCGACATTGGAAAAGAAACCCTTACCCTCTAGTCTCAAATATGTTTATCAGGATGAAGACCAAAAGCTGCATGTTATCATATCTTCAGCATTAAGCTCTAAACATGAATTATCATTGTTGCGAATTTTGCGGCAGCATCGTAGAGCACTAGGTTGGACACTGGCAGATATCCCAGGGATTAGTCCGTCAATTTTCATGCACAAAATAAGGTTGGACAAAGATGTAAAGATATGCATGGAAGCCTAGTGTCACCTAAATCCCATCATGAAAGAGGTAGTCAAGAAAGAGATAATAAAGTGGCTGGATGTAGAAATAATATACCCAATATCCGATAGTGATGGGTCAGTCCAGTTCAATGCATACCTAAGAAAGGAGGGATGGCAGTGGTGACTAATGAGAAAAATGAAATTATTCCTACATGCATTGTTACTGGATGGAGAGAGTGTATGGATTACTAGAAGCTCAACAAGCCACTAAGAAAGACCATTTTCCCCTACCGTTCATTAACCAAATGTTGGACCGTTTAGTTGGACAGTAGTACTACTGTTTCTTAGACGGTTATTCAGGGTATAACCAAATAGCTATTGACCTAGAGGACCAATAAAAAACAACATTTACATGCCCTTATGGAACATTTGCGTTCAGAAGGATGCCATTCGGATTATGCAATGCACCAGCAACATTTCAAAGGTGCATGATGGCGATTTTTTCTGATTTAATAGAGGAGACAGTGGAAATTTTCATGGATGATTTCTCAATTTTTGGGAAATCATTTAAAAGCTGTCTAAACAATCTGGACAAAGTACTGGAACAATGTGAGCAGAATAATCTCATCTTAAACTGGGAGAAGTGCTACTTCATGGTGCAAGAGGTAATTGTTCTGGGGCACTAGATATCACATTCAAGGATAGAAGTGGATCAAGCTAAGATTGAGGTGATTCAAAAGCTTCCTGCACCCACATCAGTTACACAAGTTCGAAGTTTTTTGGGGCACACAGGTTTCTATCAAAGATTTATAAAGGATTTCTCAATAATCACCAAGGCACTGTGTAGACTGCTTGAACATGACAAAGATTTTTTTTTTTTTTTAAGAATGCAACCAGGCGTTTACTATGCTGAAGCTTAAGTTGGTCACTGCACCCATTATCAAAGGACCAACTTGGACTAAACCATTTGAGCTGATGTGTGATGCCAATGATTGGGTGCTAGCGGCAGTGTTAGGACAGAAACAAAATCGAGTAATTCATCCAATTTACTACGCCAACAAAACATTAACAGAGGCGCAATGCAACTTTTCAACAATAGAGAAGGAAATGCTAGCAGTTGTATTCGCTTTCAACAAGTTCAGAGCTTATCTTATTGGGACGAAGGTTTTTGTACATACAGATCATGCTGCAATACGACATTTGATGGTGAAACATGATGCCAAGCCGTGGTTGATCAGATGGATCTTGTTGCTTCAGGAATTCAATTTAAAGGTAATTGATCATAAAGGTACAGAAACCAAGTGGCTAGCCACTTATCAAGATTGAACGAGGATGAAAAGAAAGAAAAGTTCAATCAAGTGAAGGAACAATTTCCAGATGAAGTTGTTATGGCTGCTCACACATAATCTATACCATGGTATGCAGACATGGTCAACTATCTAGTAAGCAAGGTGATGCTAGAGGACTTAAAAGGACCACCTGTGGAAAGATTCCTAGCAGAAACTAAGAAGTGCTTATGGGATGAACCCATTTTATATCACTTGGGAGTTGACTCAATTCTGCGGCGGTGCTTTAATGAGGAGGAAAGCAAGGAAATTTTGTGGCATTGTCAAGCATCACCCTACAGTGGACACCATGCAGGAAAGAAAACAGCTGAAAAAGTCCTTCAGTCAGGATATTATTGGCCAACAGTTTTCAAGGATGCCCACAACTTTACGCTGATGTGTGATCATTGTCAAAGGACAGGGAGTATTTCAGAAAGAAACGAGATGCCCTTAAATTACATACTTGAAGTGGAGTTGTTCGATGTATAGGGAATCGACTTTCCATTTCCTCCATCTCAGGGGCATGTTTACATTCTGTTAGCAGTGGACCACGTTTAGAAGTGGGTAGAGGCCATCTCATGCGCCCACAATGACGCGCGAACTGTTGAAAAATTTCTAAGACGGAACATCTTCACCGATTCGGCACCTCCAGGGCACTGATCAGGGATGAAGGCTCCCACTTTGTTAACAGGGTAATGAAAAAACTTCTCCACAAGTATAATGTGAGGCACAAAGTCGCTACAGCATACCACCCACAGACAAATGGTCAAGCAGAGATCTCCAATCGAGAAATAAAAGTAATTCTAGAAAAAACAATGAATATGAACAGGAAAAAATGGTCCACGCAACTAGACGAGGCTCTGTGGGCGTATCGCACTGCTTTTAAAATGCCACTACAACTATCCCCGTATAAGCTTGTGTTCGAAAAAGAATGCCATTTGCCAATTGAACTAGAACACAAAGCACTATGGGCATTAAAGAAGCTCAACATGATGATGGATGTAGCTGGGCAAGCTAGGATGCTTCAATTACATGAGGTGGATGAAATGCGAAATGAATGCTACGAGAATGCTAAAATCTATAAGGAGAAGACGAAGAAGTGGCATGATAGACAGTTGCGGCCACATAATTTTACAGACAGACAGTTAGTACTTCTATTCAACTCCAGGTTGAAGCTATTCCCAGGAAAATTAAAATCTAGGTGGTCTGAACCCTTTGTGCTTAAGAAGCTATTCCCTCATGGAGCAATGTAGCTGCTAGATGAGAAAACAAGTCAAGAGTTCACAGTCAACGGTCAGCGTGTCAAGCCATATTATGGTGGAAAGTTCCTTCAGGACAGAACCACCATTGAACTTCAGGAGTAGAGCAAGCGGAAGCCTGATGCCACTTATTTGCACAGGGACATTTTATTATAGAGTGGCGCAATTCTGTTTTTGTCTTCAATAACGTTTATTTTTGTTGTTGTTTTCCTACTTTTTTCTTGGCTTATTTTCATTTTGTTTGTTCATTTGGCATTCTCTTGCAGAATATTGTAAGTGGAGCATCCATTACAAAGGGACATAATTAATTTTTGGGGGTAGCACAAAATATTTCTGAGGCAAGTTAACCTAAGGACAGCTGGCTGTGCATTAAAGACGAGTGGACGAAGGGGAGAGTGCACAACATAGAGTTTTGAAAAGTTGGGTGGCCATTAATCCCCAATGGTAAAAAAAAAATTGTTGGCCCCTATTTATCAGTGCAACCCCTCTGCGTTTCGGCATCATCTTCCAGATACCGTTGCATTTTCCCATAGCCCTCATCTAAAGAAGCTCATGATGCTGAAATTAAAATGGTGTCTACTCGAGGTGAGGGAGTTGAAAAATCCAACCATCCGGACGGATTTATCACACCACCAACGCCTCCAATCCAATGCATTTAGAATCCTCCTCTGATGCAGAGCAAGAGCAGCCCGAGAGCAGCAATGTATCACCACCGATCCTACACCCCAAAAAGTGGTGTATCCAGTGGTCGACTCTCTTGAGAAGCGAACTGTACCTCCACCGTCGGTCCAGACTAAAAAGAAAAAGAAGCGGAAGGTTACTGCAAATCATTACAAGGGGAAAATGGCAAAATAGGAACTGGCGCACAAAAAGAGACGATTCAAGCAAGGGGTCAATAAACCACCCCAACCACAAACTCTACATTCATCCAACGAACGTACAGAGCAGCAGGGGGACATCTCTCTACCTCTCCAGCGAATGTTCAGGAAGAATCACCGCCTGAAACCCCTACAATGGTTCCTGAAGATGTACATGAGTAAGCTACAGAGAAGATTGCCACAGCCCCAGAGGAAGGCAACAGCAGAAAGCAGAGTGACACGAAAGAGGATAGTGAGAGTCGAACTGTTGAGCTATACCTGGATGACAGGGACAGCGACACTACTCAACAAGCTACATCTTGCTAGCTGATCTACGATTGGTATGACGATACCTTTGATGAAGAGCATGATGACTAGCAGCCAGAAGCGATGCGCAGCGAGCCCCTAGTAGAAGCTGAAGAAGGCAATCGTGAGGATGAGCCAAACCTTGTGGATGCCTCACCTACAACACTACTCACTGAAAACCCTCCTGCTAGCACTACTGACAAACAAAGAAAGAAGAAGAAGAAACCAAAAAGCGACACCAGGCGTCACGATGCTGCTGTAACATCCTAAGAGGCTGACATGGACAACGAACCAATTGCAACGCTAAAGAGTAAGTGCTCTAAGAAATCAGAAAACATGACCAAAGATTGTGCAGTGGTGAGAAAGAAAGAAATTGATCAATTGGACGCTGGCCAAGAAGCATTTCAACGATATCTTTCATGTGGCTGTAAAGAGAGCTAAGGATATGAAGACCAAGTGATTCTTAGCCAAGAAGGGTATACTTCCTACAACTTTTGACATTCCGCAGTACATCAGGGACACCATAAAAATCAATGGCTAGGAACTTTTTTGCCAAAAGCCACAGCTCGGCTTCCCCCAGCTGATTCAGCAGTTCTATGCCAACATCACGAAAAAAGGACATACTCGTGTTTCAGTGCGAGGTAAAAAGGTAAAATTTACTTCCGTCGAAATTAATGCCTTTTGTGGTTTCACCCCCTCAGACAATCCGCAAGGAAACCGATTATGCTTCATGCCAAATGAGCAAGAATTGAAGGAAGCTCTACTAACTGTCGGGCATGAAACAGCAGAATGGCAAATCTCAAAGTTGGGAGTGTACTCTCTTGTCCCATCTATGTTGTCGCCTCAAGCAACATTTTGGCTTTACTTCATCAAAAATCGCATCCTACCAACGACGCACGACTCCACAATCTTTAGAGAGCATATCATGTTGACTTACGCTATGCTTCGAGGGATTGAAGTCAACATTGGGCAACTAATCGAGGTCGAGATTCGCAATTGTGAGAAGAAAAGGGCGGATCAACTTTTCTTCCCACGACTCATCTTTGAACTATGCCTACAAGCTAGAGTACCACTAGAGGATGCAGATGACACCTTATCAAAAAAGGTCGACATCGACTGGCAAACTATATTGCGCATACAGCGGGCGTTGATACTCATGCGCCAGAAAAAGAGAAGCTTGCACCTGCTCGTCATGCTACCGATGTCCCCACGGACTTCAGTACGTATTCTGAACTCTGTGCTGAAGCAGTGTCAACTTTGCTGGAGCCTCTTGTCGCCAAAATGAATGGCCTTGCCAAGTGCCAAAAGTGTCTGGTCTGGTATATTCATAAGTGCGATCGAGTGTGGCACAACACATTTCGGCTGAAAAACACTCGCTT
>JAOANK020450550.1:0-13195 GCA_026257165.2 Telfairia occidentalis | reverse complement strand
TTACAAATGAAATGAAGTTTAACTTAAACTTTAGTTAAAGAAAAGGAAAGGAAAGAAAAGAACAAGACAAAAGATGTAGAGGGAGTGAGTGAGAGAAGTCTTCTTTACAAAAGTATCTTCCCCCTATCACAATCTTTCTTCTCTCCCTTTCCTTCTTGGGAAAATTCTGCTTGGACGACCTTCACTCTTTTGTCTTCTTCTCCAAGAATAGAGGAATGAAAAATGAATTTAGCTCTCTCTTTCGTAATTGGGGGCTTTTTCTCCTTTTATCTTTTATCTCTCACCATCTTCTCCAATTTGGCAACCAAGGAAAGGCTGAAATGACAATTTAATCCAAATGGAACTCTCTTACTGATTCTTTCTGCTAAATCACGTGTCAAATGCCAGCTCAATTAATGAAGTGCCACGCCATTTCCCTTTTCTTCCAACTCACTAAGACAGGAATTTCTTCTATCAATTGGGATGCTACAGCAAAATTGACAATTTAAAATAGATCAGTCATTTTTCTTTGAAGTTTAATCACTTAACCGTAATCACAAGAACAATCAATTCATTAGCTCAAAAGTAAATATAAGTGATAAACCACATAATTCATGCTAAAAAAGGTATCAAAAAGGTCATTCATGATGCATGATGCATTAAAAAAGACACCCAACTTAACTCTTATTCTAAGAGTTAACAAACCCCCAAACTTAAATCATTACTCGTCCCTGAGTAATGCATGGATTCCTTTCTAAACTCCTTCTACTGATCTCTCTTTGTACTAAACTTACTTAGTCAGAGTTGGCAAACACATCATTAGGCATTCGTCCCTAAACCTTTCACTTCACAACTTTCTCACTCTCCATTTCCCTTTAAGTGCTTAAACCTACTTTTGTCAAGCTTAACAGATCAATCACCAACTGGATTCAACCTCCTTTAGGAATTTTTTTTTATGTAGCTTTCATTCGATGGAGACTCCTATCCTAGGTCCTTTGTGCAACCTACAATAGCATCACACTAGGTTCCCTATGCTTCAACTTCCTTACAACTCCATTTCACCTTAAACATTGAATTCTTGATTTTGGCTTATGACACTTTATTCTATTTTCTCTCTCTTTTTTTTTCGCGCTTGGAGGGGGCTAGTACATGGCATAGCCCTTTGGGCTTTATTAAGGTTGGAGTTTGCAATGCATAACCCCTACCTCTTATTTGGCTTTGCCTTTGACTTTTTCTTTTATGTTTTTCTTTCTTTCCTTTGTTTCTTCTTCTTTTTTTTTTTGGTGAGCTTTACCTAATCAAGATATGCTAAATTACTTTTGCAAACAACGTATCTATCTAGGCGGATACTTACTTTCAACAAGAAAGGAGGAGTATTCTCACTTTGCCTATTTTGAGATTACCTATCAAGATGTGCTGAATTAATTTTGTAGACAACCTATCTATTTAGATAACACTCACTTTTTAAAAGGAAGGAGAAGTGTACTCAAAATTGCTGGCCATACCCCCAAACTTAAAGATTTCATTGTCCCAGTGAAATAAGGTTAAAAAAAAATGAAGCTATTTGGAAAACAGCAGCTGCTAAAGGAAAGGACCTCATGCAACCCTCAAACTACTCATTCATAGGATAAATTTCTAATGAAAGATCCTCTAATTGATAGGTGTTCTATAAGGCTTAATTAGAGTTGATTCCACAACAGAAAGAACATTTTGAATTAACAAGTTTGGGTGGCTTGGACTAAGGGAATCCTGCCTACAAACTCTAGCCAACTCAACCAAATGACTTATTTCCAATAGAGATCAATCAAATGAGATTTAGAAGCAAACACACCTTAACCATTTCATTGAAAACATGCGCAGTAATACATAAGGATAAGGGGTTTCACATTTTAGGAGGACAGATAAAGAATCAAAAAGAAAAATGTAGGATCTACAACAAGAAAAATACTTAAATAAAATAAGAAACAACACAGCAGCAAGCAAACAATGGCCTTCACCAAAGGCCTTACAACCGCACACATCTAACCTACAGCACATGTACAGAAAAGCACTAAAGAGAGAGACAGGATAGCCAAGGAATAGGACTCTCCCTTAATCAGCATTGTCCTCATCCTAATTCACACCAGGGGTAGAAGTGGTTAACACCTCATTAGGTAAGCGAGGGAATGGAGGATAAGGATGCTGGAAGTTGGCTTGCATGGCCCTCCAAATGGCTCTATCTCTATTTTGTGCGTAGTACCAATAAGTATGCTGTTGGGATTCATTCTGGCTCATTCGCTGCAACATTGTAGCTTGTTGATCCATCAGAGTATTCATGCCAGTCAGTACATTTGTGCATCTTCGTCTACCTTCCTCTCTTGTCAACCTTGCAATCCCTACATGGTTTATACCTCTTTTCTCCTCCCAAGGCTTTTCATACTCTCTCAAAGGTACTCCAACTTTAAGGCATATGGTTGTGATGGTGCTTGGGAAAAACAACTTCCTAGTGTTTTTTCTTGAACAACCAAATATCTCTGGGGATATGAATTGACATACATCTATCGCCATCCCTTGTATAATGGCATAAATCAGGGTGATCCACTCAACTGAAATACTGAAATCATGTGTAGTTGGGTGGATCCTATGCTTGACAAAATAAAACCATAGGTTGGCTACTAATTTTAGGTGGGCTCCTAGGAGTGTTTTTTTACCTTCTTTAGATATGCACTGTTGGGCTCCTTCCATGCCTACTCCTCGCAGGGCAATATTTAGCTAAACTTCATCAATCTCTTTCACCAGAGAATTGCATGCCAGCCTTGGTAGGTTAGGAAGGTTGTACAGTGCATTGACAACCTCCGAAGACTAGTCAATTACCTTTCCCCTCACCACCAGTTGGAATCCTTCCTTCTCATCAATGTTTGCATAAAATTGCCTTACTAGCTCGGGGTAAATAGGTCTTGGTTTTGCACTGAAAGTGTTCCAATTATGTTGCACTATTATTGAGGAAATAGCTGTTGGTAGGTCCTTAAGAGGCATTTCAAAGCCCATCACCATCAAGAGTTTCCATTTCCTTAGCTGCTCATATTTTTCTTGAGCTCCATGAGTTACAAACTTCTCAATCTGATCAACATTTTCTTGTTCATGGACCACTGGCTGTTTACCTTTGGATTTCTTACCTTTGGTTTTTGCTTTTGGTGTTGCAGTAGCTTGCTGTGGCTCTTCTTTTGGGGCAGGCTCAATTGAGTCAAAATGCACCAATTCTTTCTCTAAGGGAGCTTTTCCCTTCGATGACCTCGTGCGCCTAGTAGGAGGGGGGCTTACAGGAGGGGAGCTTGGTTCAGCACTCTTACTCTTCTTGCTTTTGAAGAGGTTTTTCATTTTTGGGGCCATATTAGTGTGATGAAGGTGAGAGGGGAGGGGGGATCCAATAGATAGCTTACAAGATATGCAAAAATATGCTCAATTGAAGGTGATGAAGCATACCTGGAGTGAGACACTATTTATAGACTGGGACTAGGGGTAAATCGGCAATCTGCCTTCAATGTTGCAGCGATTCTCACAGTCTGCAGCATCGTTTCTTATTTGATTTCCCAAATCTGTCTCTGCCATTAAATCAGTTCGCTGCACACTTAATCACACATTAAAAATTCACCAGAAATAATCTTCCCACTTATTGCAAACCCGTGATCTTCTCACTCCAATTAATAAGCATTCACACATGCATTCCAATTTATTTCCCTACGCAAAAGAGATATTTCTTCTCTTCTTTTCTTTTTAAGAAAACTTCAAGAAATCCACAGAATAAACTACCTAAAATTAAACTAAGACCTTAACTACTTAACAGAATAGTAATGTAAAAAAAAAACAACAAACAGAAGAAAGGAGGAAATTAACTAACTTAACTGCTTCCTTGTGTCACTGGCTTCAAGGTTGGTCAATTAGTTTCTGGGAGGTGATGGTCCTGCTAAAGTCCTCCTCATAGTAATGCTTTATTCTTTGACCATTTACCTTAAACACTCTTCCATCAATTTTATCCATCCATGACACAGCTCCATGAGGGAACACTTCTACAATAAGAAATGGTCCAAACCATTTAGATTTCAGCTTCCCACGGAACAATTTTTGTCTTGAATTGAATAGGAGCACCTTCTATCCTTTCTCAAAGATCTTTGGATGAATTCTCCTGTCATGCCAATTTTTAGTTTTCTCTTTGTATAGCTTGGCATTTTCATAAGAGAACTGTCACAATTCATCCAACTCATTCAGTTGTAGCTTTCTCAACTCTCCTCCAGCATTTGTGGTCAAATTTAATTCTTTGAGTGTGCCTTATGTTCCAATTCTAGTGGCAAATGACAAGCTTTGCCATAGACAATCCTATAGGGAGACATCCCTAAATGAGTCTTGTAGGTTGTTCTGTAGGCCCAAAAGGAGTCTTCCAATTTGATTGCCCAGTCTTTCTTTTTGGGTTTGACCACTTTTTCCAAGATTCTTTTGATTTCCCTATTTGAGATTTTAGCTTGGCCATTTGATTGGTGATGATACAGAGTAGCTACCTTGTGCTTGACATTATACTTGAGTAGCAATTTGGATAGCAGCTTATTCATGAAATGTCTCTCCTCATCACTTATAAGCACTCTAGGAGTCTCAAACCTTTTAAAAATATTTTTATGCAGAAATCACAAAACTGTCTTGGCATCATTATCGGGGCATGCTACAAATTGTACCCATTTGGATACATAATCACATGCCACCAAGATGTATTGGTTCCCAAAAGAAGGAGGAAATGGCCCGATGAAATCTAATCCCCAAACATTGAAGATTTCCACTTCCAGCATCATTTGTAAAGGCATTTCATCCTACTTTCCAATATTACCCATTCTCTGGCACTTATCACAAGTCTTGCTCATGAAGTGGCCATCCTTGAAAATAGTAGGCCAATGGTACCCACTTTGAAACACCTTGGCTGCTATTTTCTGCCCTCCAAAATGGTATCCATAGGGGGACTTGTGGCAATGTTCTAAAATAGAAGGTACCTCTTGTTCAGCAACACATCTTTTGAACATTCCATTTGAACATTATTCATACAAGTAAGCTTCATCCCAGTAAAAGAATCTAGCATCGTGCTTAAACTTCTTCATGGCCAATGGAGACAAATCTGGTGGTTGAATTCCACTTGCTAAATAGTTGGCCAAGTCTACAAACCATGGTGCTTTGTTCAATGGGGTTACTTGAATGGCAAATAGTTGCTCATCAGGGAAGTTCTCTTTAATCTCTAGCTTGTCTTGGGGCTTCTTTATTCTGGACAAATGGTCAGCTATAACATTCTCTGTGCTGTGCTTATCTTGTACCTCCACATCAAATTCTTGCAGCAACAGTATCCATCTGATTAACCTAGGCTTGACATCTTTCTTTGTCAATAAGTACTTGAGAGCAGCATGGTCAGTGTGCACCACCACCTTAGTACCTATCAAATATTCCCTAAACTTTTCAAATGCAAAGACCACAACTAGCAATGCCTTCTCTGTGGTTGTATAATTGAGCTGAGGTTTATTGAAAGTGCGACTAGAACAAAAGAGAGGGTGAATGAACTTTTATTTCTTCTGGCCAAGCATTGCTCCTATAGCAAAATCACTTGCATCAGACATGAACTCAAAAGGTAGCTCCCAATTAGAGGGCTGCCGTAATAGGTGCTGAAATGAGTCCCATTTTAGAGTTCTGAATGCTTCTTCACAGTCATTCCCAAACTGAAATGGTCTATTTACTTCTAGCAAGTTGCATAGTGGCTTGGATATCTTTAAAAAGTCCTTTATGAACCTTCTGTAGCAACCAACATGATCCAAGAAACTTCTGATCCCTTTCACTTAGCTTGGGGGTTCCATTTTCTCAATTACCTCCACCTTAACTCTATCCACTTCAAGGCCTTTCTTAGAAAACTTGTGGCCAAGCACAATGCCTTCAGTCACCATGAAGTGACATTTCTCCCAATTGAGCACTAAATTGGTTTCTTCACACCTTGCCAATGCCTTGCCCAAGTTATTCAAACATGTTGTGAAGTCTTCCCCATATACTGAGAAATCATCCATGAAGACTTCTACCATTGATTGTATCAGATCTGAGAATATTGCCATCATGCACCTTTGAAAAGTAGCCAGGGCATTTCACAGTCCAAATGGTATCCTTCTAAAGGCAAAGGTGTCTTAGGGACATGTGAAAGTGGTCTTTTCTCGGTAAGCTCGTGCTAGGGTTATCTGGTTGTATCCAGAGTAGCCATCAAGGAAACGTTAGAAGTTTTGACCAACCAATTTGTCCAACATTTGATCAATAAAGGGCAATGGAAAGTGGTCCTTCTTCGTGGCTTTGCTCAGTTTCCTATAGTCCATACAAACTCTCCAGCCTGCAACAGATCTGGTGGAAATCAACTCATTTACCTCATTGACTACCACAGTGATTCCTCCCTTCTTAGGCATACACTGAACTGGGCTAACCCAATTACTATAAGCTATAGGGTAGATAATTCCTGCATCAAGCCATTTTATAATCTCTTTTTTTACTACTTCTTTCATAGCTGGGTTGAGTCTCCTTTGTTGTTCAACTGATTTGAAGTTCCCATCCTCCAAATTAATTTTGTGCATGCAATAGGATATACTTATCCCCTTAATGTCTGCTATGGTCAAACCAATTGCTCCCTTATGCTATTTTAACAAATTCAGCAAAACTTCTTCATGTTCCCTGACCAATCTTACAGTAATAATTATGGGAAGAGTGTTTCCCTCTCCCAAATGGGCATATTTGAGATGATCGGGTAGGAGCTTCATTTCAAGCTTAGGGGCCTCCACTAATGAAGGTTTGATTCGTTTAGACTACCTCTCTGATAGCTCTATTGATTCAAACCTTCTGGTGTTGATTATTTCAAGAACACTGTCTTCTACTACAACATTATTGTCCCCTGTATCTATCTCTGAAAACTTAATCTCCTCAAAATTTTGTTTATGCTACCTACTAGACTCTTTCTCAAACATTTTATGAACTAAATCATCAATAGTCTGAATTTGGGAACATTCCTCTGACTCTGAGTGACACCTCATAGCATCAAAGACACAAAATGTTACCTGTTGATCATGAACCCTCATAGCAAGTTCTCCTTTCTGCACATCTATAAGAGTTCTATCTGTTGCAAGGAATGGGCACCCAAGAATAATAGACACCTCTTTATCAGCCTCATAATCTAGGATGATGAAGTCAGCAGGGAAAATAAATTTATCCCCTTTCACCAAGTTATCCTTCATCTTTCCCTCTGGATGGGTATTTGATCTATCAACCAATTGCAAGGACACCGTGGTTGGCCTTGCTTCTCCTATTCCCAGCTTTTTATATATGGACAAGGGCATCAAGTTGATGCGGGCTCCAAGGTCACAAAGAGCTCTTCGTAACTCCTTTCCTCCTATTGAAACAAGAATAGTAAAGGTCTAAGGATCTTTTACCTTTGAAGGTATCTTATTCTTCAATATTGCACTGCATTCTTCAGTTATGGAAACCATTTCATATTTTCCCAGCCTTCTTTTCTTTGTAAAGATGTCCTACAATAACTTAACACAGGAAGGCATTTGCTCTAAGGCATCAACTAGTGGGATATTGATGTTTTTGCTCCTGCTTTTTCAGCCTTTGAGGAAATGGAGGAGGTGGTAGTTTAAAGATAGGAGTGTCCCTAACTCTCTTGCTAACCATTTCCTCATCTCTGCCTATAGTGAGATCTTCCACAACTACTTCCTTAGGCTTTTCTTTGTCTCCAATCCTTGGAGAAACTAAACCTTCACCATTAATCTTTGGTTGTTCTTCACACTTCTGGTCAATTTCAACATTTGTCTGTGCACTGCTCTCATCTTGCTCTTTCTATACCATAGCTTGCTACTCACTCAGCCTGTTACCATTTCTCAGCTCTATGGCTTGTACTGCTCTTTTCCTTCCATTTTTGGGTTTTTGTATCAGATGGTAGCTTGCCAAATGGTCTGTTCTTCAATTCAGTAGCTAACTGACCCATCTGCAACTATAAATTCTTTATGGAAGCTTGCTAACGTTGCATGGTAGCATCATTCCTTGCCATGTATTCTTTCATTAGACTGTCAGGGGAAGTTCTAGAAATTACTTGATTAGGTAAAGGTTGCCTTTGCTTATTCTATTCGGGGTATGGTTGGAAACTAGGTGGGTGGCTACTGGTTTGGTTGGCTGGAGCAAATCAAGGGTTGAAACTTGGTTTCTGTTGTGCTTGCCCACCTTGGTTACTGTTTCCTTTGCCTCCCCAACTGAAATTTGGGTGCTGCCTCTAACCTGGATTGTAAGTTTGACCAAAGGGATTGTTCCTTTGGGCATTCTGATTCTCAATATAGTACACTAAGGCAGGGTTGGTAGGACAATGCTCCATCAAGTGATTTTCTCCACAATAGCTACAAAATACTGCATTGAGTTAATTCACTGTGGCTATACTCTGAGTTACATTACTCATGGTTAGATTATTCAACATGTTGGAGATGGTAGACACTTGAGCTGACAAAGCAGACAAGGTATCTAACTCTAATTTTCCTCTTGTTCTATCCAAATTTCAACTTCCCCCCTAGGATGTGACCAATGACTGTGGTTAGTTGAGATTGTGTGTAAGATATCCATTGCTTCATTGTAGGACTTAGTTAGTAAAGCTCCATTAGCAGAGGCATTCACTACTAGCTTAGAGGTCTTGGTTAATCCATGATAGAATGCTTCCATTTGAAGAGAATGTGGCAAACCATGATGAGGGTACTTTCTGAACATTCCCTTGAATCTCTCCCATGCTTCACTGAATGATTCATAATTCCCCTACTTAAACGTGATTGTGTCTCCTGTCAGCTTTACATTCTTTGTTGGATGGAAATAGTTCAGGCAAAATTGTCGTGACATCTCATTCCACGTAGTTATAGATTTTGGAACTAAAGTTCCCAGCCATGCTGAGCATCACTAGCAAGTGAATAAGGGAAGATAGTTAATCTCAAAGCTTCTATTGACACTCCAGGGATGATAAATGAGTCACACACCTCAAAGGCTGAAATTGCCCTTTGGACTGAAGCATCTTGAACATCACAGGCTGTAGTTCAAAATGTTGTGCTTGAATTCTAGGCCTCACTATCACTAGGTTCAGTTCATTGTATCTTGGGGCTGCATAATCTCGTATGGCTCTATCCCTATGATCAACAATTTGGATTATATCTCCAGGGTTAATAGCCTGATTAACTGCTTCAACCGATTGTTGCATTATAGGTTCTAGATTCATAACTGGTCTATTTGGTGGCTCAGCCATGTCTTGCTGACCTTCGTCCTGATTTAGTCTTCCTTTTCTTGCTCTTCTGATTCTCTTTTAAGTTCTCTCCATTTTAGGATCAAATTCCAATGAGAATTCTAAGTCAGGAAACTCATTCATGCACTTTCACAGTACCTACAATCCACAATAGCTTAATCAGTTTCTTTAACCACTAAATTCACCTAAACTCACTTTTAAAAAAATAATTTTGTTGCACTTATTTTGGCAACGGCCCCAAAAACTTGTTTAACAAACACAAAGTGCAAGTGTATACCCTGAAGTTGTAGCAAACAAGGTCGATCCACATGGATAATTGAACAAAATACTTTCTTAAAAGCCATGGTTTAGGAGAATAAGAGTAACTAAAATTAAAAGACCAAAAATAGACTAAGAAATTGAGGAATAAAATTTAGAAGATTGGTTGATGGGTAATTTGTGCAAATTAAATAAAAATAGGCTCAGGTTAGGGAATTCATCTGCTGGCTGCTATAGGATACTACAACAATTCTGTACTGTCTTAGTACCACAGAACAACACTATGCTTCTTCCAAAGTCAAATTACCAAGTTCATTTTCATGCTCTTAGTTACTCTCCAAGCTCTAGTATTCTATTTAGTGCATTAGGTAAAGGCTATTCGTAGCTTACTCACAAATCAAAAAATAGATTCAGCTAATGAGAGTGTTAAAGGGATCTATTAGTACTTCCTTTCCCAAATTCGTACTAAAATGCAATTTGTAGAGATGGCTAGCCAATACAACTTAATTAATCAAAGTAAAAATCATTAACACTCTTTAGAAAGACAGTTAAGAGCTATTGTACAACCTTGCAACAATTCAACAAAATCAAATCCTTAACCCTTGCCTTAGAGTACATAGTTCATGCTTGAATGTAGAGAAAAACAGCTAGCTAAAATTAACCCAAACATGATTAAAGAGAATAAAATTAGAATGCTGAATAATTACAAAAGAAATAAGTTTTAACTTGAACTTCAAATAAAGAAAAGAAATAACAAGATAAAAGATGTGGAGAGAAAGAGTAAGAGAAGCCTTCTTTCCAAAAGTGTCTTCTCCCTTAAAGCATGTTTTCTTCTCTCCCTTTCCTTCTTGGGAAAATTCTTCTTAGACAGCCTCAATCCTTTTTCTTCTTCTCCAAGAATAGAGGAATGAAAAATCATGTAGCTCTCCTCCGTAATTGGGAGCTTCTTCTCCTTTTATCTCTTTTCTTTCACCATCTTATCTACTTTGGCAACCAAGGAAGGGCTAAAATGGCAATTCAATCCAAATGGATCTCTCTTACTGGCTCTTTCTGCTGAATCACATGCTAAATGCCTGCTCAATTAATGAAGTGCCACGTCATTTCCCCTTTCTTCCAGCTCAATAATGCAGCAGGAATTTGTTCTATCAACTTCTATTATAGCAAAATTGGCAGTTTAACATAGATCAATCATTTTTCTTTGAAGTTTAATCACAATAACCATCAATTCATTAGCTCAAAAGTAATACAAGTGATAAACCACATAATTCATGTTTAAAGAGATATAAAAAAGGTCATTCATGACTTATAATGCACTTAAAAGACACCCAACTTAACTTTTATTCTAAGAGTTAACAGCAGCCCACACCACTACACCTCAACTAGCAGATCGATCACTGACATATCCTAAAGGTATAGTTGAAGATGTTTTGGTGAAAGTCAAAGACTTTATCTTCCCAGCAGATTTTGTTGTCCTGGATATGGAGGAGGACTCGGAAGTTCAAATCATATTTGGAAGGCCACTCATTGCTACAAGTAGATCCTTAATTGACGTTCAACAAGGTAAGTTGACCCTAAGGGTCAATGATGAGGAGGTAAGTTTTAATATTTACAAGTCGATGAAATATCCTGACAAGATAAATACTTGTAATTTCATAGACTTAGTAGAGGATGAAAATGCTGAATGTGGAGGATGGGATCATATTGATGGAGTTGATGAAACTGCATGCTTGAATTTCTTGATGAAAATGTTGAACTACATGATGTGGAAAATGAATTTGAATTAATTAATTTAGAACATGAACATGATCATGCATCTTCACCATCAATAACTAATTTTAAAAAGGAAAGTAATGAAAAACCTGTATATAATTTAAAACTATTGCCTGAACATTTGAGATATGCTTACTTAGAAAAGTCATTTGCATGTCCTGTCATTATTTCTACTGAATTGAGTCAAGGGGAAGAAGATATGTTGTTAGAAGTAGTACGTAAGCATAAGTCTACCTTAGGTTGGTCCATAGGGGAGCTTAAAGGTATCAACCCATCTATTGTTATGCATAAAGTTCTTATGGAAGATACATTTAGTCCATCTATAGAACATCAAAGGAGACTAAATCCTGCAATGAAGGAGGTTGTAAGGACAGAGGTTTTAAAATTATTAAATGCAGGTATAATATATGTTATTTCAGATAGTTCATGGGTGAGTCCGGTACAGGTTGTACCAAAGAAAGGTGGGACAACTATAATAATAAATGAAAAGAATGAGAGTATACGCACTAGGAAAGTCACGAGGTGGAGAGTGTGCATAGATTACAGAAAATTAAAAAAAGCCACCCGAAAGGATCATTTCCCTCTCCCATTCATTGATCACATGTTGGATTGGTTAGCAGGGTATCCATGCTATTGTTTTCTTGACGTGTACTCAGAGTATAACCAGATAGCCATCACTCCTGAAGATTAGAAGAAGACTATGTTTACATGCCCCTATGAGACATTTGCCTACAGGAGGATGCCTTTTGTGTTAGAGCAATGCATGATGGCTATCTTTCATGACATTATAGAAGACATAATGGAGGTTTTCATGGATGATTTTTCTATATTTGGGTCTTCTTTTGATGTGTGTTTATCTAATTTCTCTCGAGTTTTACAAAGTTGTCAAGACACCAACCTTGTCCTGAATTGGGAAAAATGCCATTTCATGGTGAAGGAAGGAATTGTCCTTGCACACAAAATCTCCAAGAAGGGATTGGATGTAGATAAGGCTAAAATTTCTGCAATTGAACAATTACCCCTTCCAGTAAATGTGAAAGGAGTTCGTAGTTTTTTAGGTCATGCAGGGTTTTATAGGCGATGCATTAAGGACTATTCAAAAATTTCTAAACCATTGTGTAATTTGCTTATTAAGGACTCCACTTTCATTTTTGATGATGCATGCTTATCTGCTTTTTTTGAATTAAAAGATAAATTAATTACTTCTCTCATCATTGTTGCTCTCATCATTGTTGCTCCTGATTGGTTTGAACCGTTTGAGATGATGTGTGATGCTAGTGACTATGCCTTAGGACCTGTATTAGGATAAAGAAAAGATAAATTGTTTAGGGCAATATATTATGCAAGCAGAACACTTGATAATGCACAACAAAATTATACTACAACTAAAAAGGAAATGCTTGCTGTTGTGTTTAGTTTTGATAAATTTCGATCTTACTTGCTCAGGTCTAAAGTCACAGTCCACACAGATCATGCTGCAATTAAGTCTTTGTTCTCTAAAAAGGATGCTAAACCCTGTTTAATAAAGTGGATTCTTTTGTTATAGGAGTTTGACTTTGAAATTAAAGACAGGAAGGGATGTGGAAATGTGGTAACAGACCACCTGTCACAAATTAAGAATGAAAATGTTTAGTTGTACTTATTCCCAATCTCCGAGAGCTTTCCTGATGAAAAATTATATCAGGTAGGATATAAATCACCTTGGTTTGCTGACATTGTCAACTTTCTTGTAGGAGGAGTCCTACCACCCGAGATGAACTCTCAACAGAAAAACCGATTTCTGCACGAGACTAAATCCTACCTTTGGGAGGACCCACTTCTTTTCAAAGTTTGCTCTGACCACATTATTAGGAGATGCATTCCATTGGATGAGACAACCAAGATCAT
>JAOANK020450258.1:0-13198 GCA_026257165.2 Telfairia occidentalis | reverse complement strand
CATCTTTGGATTTGCCAAAATTTCTACTTCAACACGTATTTCCAAAGAAGTTTTAAAAAAAGAAGGTAAGAATTCACACTGTATTTCTAAAAATTTTTTTAAAAAAATAGTACTTCATATGATATATTTCTAAGATATTGTTGATACTAATTTTAAAAAATATATATATATATATTGAATGTATTTTGAACATATTTATATTGATGAGTAAGAACACAAACAACAAAAAATCGGTCTTACAATTTCCTATGTTATACCTACATATTAATGTTTTCTTCTATTTTTTTTTTCCTGAGTTCAATAACATGAGGGTGGGAGGATTCAAACTTACGACATCTTGGTTAGGAAAATATGCCTTTAATCAATTGGGTTATGCTCTGTTTGACAATTTTCTCTTCTATCTTAATATACATTTTATTTTCACCACATATATCTTCATTTTATATAATATTTAGCATAAGTCAAAATATTATCCATTCTTAATACATAGGTGTACTTTTGAAAAAGTAAGAAAAAAGAATTCCTACATTAAGGAATATGGGAAAAACCGAGTTCTATGTCATATTCGTTAGTCGTAAGCCCGAGATTTACAGCACTTGGTATGATTGTCATAGAGAAATAAATGACTTTAGAATGACAATATACAAGTAATACGTGAATTTAGCAAAAGCAGAGTACGCGTGTACTACGTATGAGATGGTCGAATGTGGTTGATTGACTGACATATATCCTGTCAACCATGGACAGAGACAAGTTGAAGGAACTAGAGGACAATTTTCTCTTATTGTGCCAAACGTAATAGGATTTATAGCTGAAATTTTAGTTTTAGTAGAGATTATTTTTATGAACTAGAAACGCATGTAGCAGATTTATTTTTTCTTGAATATATCCTGAAACATTATTAATGGACGATATTGATCCTCTTAAGTTGATTGAAATTCTGAGTGTCATATGTGCTACTCAACGTCAATATATATTGTTGTTCAATGGACTACTAAGAGAGCCGATGAGAATTAGTAATTAATTGCCACACTTTCACTACAAGATTTACCACATTTGCCAATAAACAAAAACATCACCAAATCTAAAACAAACGTTAGCCTTTCATTTTCTCGATGCATAAAATTGGTTGGAAATATCGTCGGGAGAACACAGTCAGGAAGGTTTTGCCGACATTTTCTACAAAAAAACGTCGACAATATACTGATGTTTTTAAAAATGTTGGTATATGTATCTTCATCCCGAAGTTTTTTTAAAATGTCGGCATATGCCCGTTTTAGATGACAAGTAATGCCGTCATGCTTTCTGAAATCATTTAATTAAAAATAATTTTTTCCAACATTTTCAAAAAACGTCAGCATATGCCAGTTTTAGATGATGGGCAATGTCCATCATCCTTTCCAAAATAATTTAATTAAAAAATGTTGTTGGTTACACATAGCTAACTATCAATATTCTTTGACATTTGCTCTATCGAAGTACCAATCTCTAACTGTCACCGCAATCTGTCTCAATGATACTTATTACATTGGAAACAAACTCAAGCATAGAACTAAGGACGAGTTTAAAAGTATTTTTTTTAGTTGAGAAGCCTTTGTTATACACCCTATATAATGAAAATGCATTAACAGGGAGCGCCTTAAATGTTAATAAATGTTTAAGCATACAACATTTCTCTATTGATCCAATGCTAAGTATCTAAAATCATACACCAATTTACATACAAACATATGTTATGTATTGTATGAACTCTTAGATTTAGCTTCATAAGTGTCACGTTTCTAAATAAGTTTTTAAGAGGACAAAGGGAAAGAAAGAAAGAAATGATACAAATAACAAGAACAAACCTCAAAAGGAAAACATGGTTCTTTAGAATAGCAAGAAATTCCCGAACTCCTCCATTGTAAAAATAAAGAGGTGGAAATGCATGCAAGTCCTACAGATCATTGCAACCAGGAGCAGAAAAAATTACACCATGACAACATATAAATTGGGACAAAAAAGATGAAATATGATTAATAACATATTATTGATAATTCAATTTAGAAAGAAGTCAAATAAACAACATATTCAATTAACAAACAAATAATATACTTAAAGATTGTGTTTTACCATTTGTGAGCAAAGAAAAGCCACATTTAGAAGAAAATCTGCACTCAGGAACCAATCCTATAGTGAATGTTTAATAGGATGAACTACTAGAAAACACAACAATCCTATAGTAGTTTATACAAAACCGTCTCAACAATTCAAATTGAGAACAAAAACCTGCAAATCACCTATAAGCCTGTGCAGTCACTCTGAATTCTTTATCTTTCATCATACATTATAATGAAAATTGCTAACAAAAGATGTTTTTAAAAACAAAATAAGGATATTGAGAGTAAAATCAAACAACCCACAATTCGTTACAGATAATCAATCTATTTTTAATAATTAACTATCTAAACTAACAAACGTCGGGATTACTTATTTTGTCCAACGTTTTGTTTTTCTTTTGTCGAAAAACCTATCGTCGCCAGAAGTATAAGAATATAAATTTTTCTATAAATGATTATAAAGATAACAAAATGTATGTACAAACCTATGAATAAAGAATGTAATAATTATTTGCTTACACATATGATAGAGAATGTACAATTTCTTGTAACTCTTCTGCAAAAAAACCCAAATCATCGTAAGTTGAATCCCCACCCCCACATGTTGAACTGGAAAACAAAGTAATGGCAGTGTAACTCTTTATATGGACCATTTAACGAACTATTTCTCTTGTTCAAACTCTAAAGAACTAAATTATCTCTGAGTATACACCTTGCGTGCAAACTTGTCCAATTTCTCTCGTTCAATTTTTTTGCAAATCAAAACCATTAAGTTAAAAAAAAATATTTCACGTTATAAACTTCAGTTATATATATTGATCAACCAAAATTTCACAAAGAAAAAGCATATCTATGTAACATCTAAACCACATATCCCTCCCTTAGCAGGTAAAAGAAACAAAAAGTTGCTTTAGTGACTTAAAGGGTGTCTAAGTTCCATTTTCACTCCAAAAAAATATCTTAGAAAATACCTAAGGGTCATTTCACTTTCAAAACAACGTAGAAAGTTTCTAAGTTACATCTAAAGCTCATAACTTGCCTCTTTGCATGTCAACATAACCAAAAAGTACCTTAGTTTTTCTTACAACAACATGTCTACATGTCATTTTTACTCTCAAGATAAACTAGAAAGAAAGTTCCTATGTTCCATTTAAAACACATGACTTTTTTCCCCTAGTACGTTGAAGTAACGAAAATGTGCCTTAGTGGCTTTAAATGTGACAAAGTGCCATCTTAACTCTCAAAAGCACCTAGAATGTGTCTAAGTAACTTTAAAAATATATAATCTGCCCTTAGCACGTCAAACTAAGTAAAAGGTTCCTTAGTGGTCAAGAAGGTGTCTAAGTTCCATTTTCACTCTCCAAACAAATTAGAAAGTGTCTAAGTGTCATTTTTCAATCTCAAAAAAACCTGCAAAGTTTCTACGTAACTTTTAAAGCACATAAACTGCCCTCTAACATGTTCATTTTCACTCTATAGTCTAGAAAGTGCTTAAATAACATTTAAAGCACATAACATTCTTCTAAAGCACATCTAAAAGCACACCACCCTTCAATTCTCAAAACCCTCCTCATTATTAAAACAAATTCAACAACCAAACAACAAGAAGAATTACAAATAGAAGAAAATTCAACCCTTCAAATTGCAATGAGCCCAAACAACCAAATACAAAGAACAAAAATACACAAATATAAGCAATTTCAGAAAAATTAAAAAATTCAACCTAATTCCCTAAGCTCTCCATTCAAATTCCCTTCACCTCTCCATCCATTCCAATTTAAGATAGTCTCCCAAATGAACACTCCAATAGCATCCATTATTTCAGAATTCAGAAAAATAAACCCTAAAACTCACGGCGACTGGCAGGGATGAAAAGATGGCTGACGACGATTGCAACGATGACGATGAAAGAGGGGGATGGAAAAGTGGTGACGAGAAGAAAGTGCTGCGAGAGAAAGGAGGAAGAAAGTGAATTCGAAGGAGAGAAGAAATGAAGAAGAACGTAGGAATAAATCAAATTTTAGAGTTCACTTTTACTGACGTTTTAAAAAACATCAGACGAAGTAAAACACACAGTTTTACTTATCCAACATCTCGACATTTTACTAAAGTGTCGAGAAAGGTAGAATTTTTTCTGATGCTGTTTAGAAAAACGTCGGCACATAGGCTACTTTGGTCAACATTTTAGAACACTTTGCGAAAAGGTTCGCTTTTTTTGAAGTTTTTACTTAGTGTCGGGAAAGACTACTTTGTTCGACGTTTTTTTTTAGGCGTTGGAAAAACTAACGTCGCCAAAAGCATATTTTCTTGTAGTGTTTAGACACCAAGCTAGGCAGCTTAATTTCTTCTGACTAATTGATGAGAATGACTTAGCATGCGGTGAAAGTACACAGATGGATAGACGTTGTTTTCCTGTACTTTGTGCTATGCTTCGATCAACCGGAGAATTGTCACCCATCTCTACATGGACGTGGAAGAGATGGTTGCTATTTTCTTACACATGCACATGGAATTCGAAGACTTCTACGTAATCATACCTCTAGGAATTGAACCAACACCAAATGAAGATTTACTATCAACACCCACAAGCCAACATAATGGTGAAGTGATATTCATACCACACATGTGGAAATAATCGACTTCTGGAGACCTGGCGAATATTGTAAAGATGGAAATGCATATTACATCATCATTCATTGAAGGGATTGTTGCATGGCCATAAGCAAGGAGAAAAGAGATCAACATAGTAGGAAATAAGTGATCGCGGATCTTGAGTCAATCCCTGCAATGACATTGGATGATTGCCTAAATGTTGCAAAACCATATTGGCTTATGCATAGAGGGTTAACACATTTCTTGACTATCCACCCAATTGGAAGCACTGGTACAACATGTGTTTGCTTGGAAGGGAAGTATGATTAACGCTCGGTTCAGAATCACTACATCACCTACCTATCTGTTTTTTCATCTATCTGTCTAGATATCTATCTTTTTAATCGTACAGACAACTTTATTTCTTGTTAAGACTCTTGGACATGTTTATTATGATCACCTGTTAAATTTTAATTATCTACTTAATAACAAGTAACTTATCTTCTAACAACTGAGTATGATCTTCTTCACTTAGAATAATTAATTTATGTAATCATTTTTTTTATGAAAAATATGCTAGAAAACATAAATATTTACCAATTTTGAAATCCTAGATTGGTGTAATTGCTCATATAGAATGGTGACAAAATTTAGTACAATATATCCATAGTCAAACAATTGAAGAAACTGTGAGAAAAAAAAAACTCAATATCATAAAACTCAATCCTAGGTTGCACAACAATGCACTCCAAACACAAGTTAACAAAACTCAGGCTACACAAATTTGCACCACTAAACACAAGCTAAAAAAACCTAGACTACATAATTTCCCTAGAATAGTTCAAAATACAGAAAAGTTCCAAAATAAAAACTTAGAACATTAAAATGCTCAAGGGACATGAACAATTCAAAATACAGAAAAATCCCAATAGTTTACTCAAATACTTAAAATATGAAAGAAAGATGCAGAAGACTAAAATGACTTCAAACATGTCCCATTTCACAATAGATGTTCATCATCCACCTAGCTCACTCTAGCCATTTCTTGAAAAACATTTAAAGAAAATGATGAGTGTTAAGAATACTTAGCTAATGACCCAACCCACGAGATGGACATGCAAACACATAAATTCATACAATGCTCATGTGGGACCCATCTTGTTTACATTTCATTCCATACTTTTGAGGGTTATAACCCATATTATTTCTCATTCACATGTTCTGATGACAGGTCATTCTCATTCCTTAGCTTTCAAGATGACAATGACCTTGACCCCATCCTTACGCCTCTCACTTGGAGTACGAGTGTGGGTTCTTCCAAAGAACCCTACTACGACCTGATATAAGATGGTACCTAGTCAGTGTAGCTAAGTCCCTCCTAACATCGACCCACTAAATATAAAAGATGGTTTCACCTTTCATTTCAATCCGTTATGATAGCACATTTTGTGGGTTATTTTTATCCTATCAAATATTGTTAGTTTTGATAATTATTTTGAGTAATTTTATGAGCATATATATTTATTTTTTAGGAACCGTGCAAATGGAAGAAAATAAAGAATTACAAGTTTTAATTGAGAAATTTAGGCGAATTGAAGTTTGATGGATGAATAAAAGTTGAAGTTCAAATCTTAAGGAGGAAGCTTTGAGACGCCAATTTCAGCGTTGAGATGCCTACAGATGGGTTTAAGCCACATAGCCCGAGTGGACGACATTGAGATGATATCTATAGCGCCTCTATGCCTGTGAAATTGAGTCTTAAGATCAACAATAGCAACGACGAGACGCTACCTTATAGCGTCTCAACGCTACGACTTTGGTGGAGTGAGCGTGCAGAATTTTTGTAGCATCTCAATGCTACCATGAAAGTTTCCATATCTCTTAAGGTATAGCGTCACGACCCTACCTTAGCGTCTCGATGCTATTGACACCTCCATAAATACAATAATTTGCAACATTGCACGTACTTTTGGACATCGGGAGGGAAAATGCTTTTGAGATTTCAATAGACTACAAATTAAAGGGCAAGGAGACTCATTGTGAGTGAAGAAAATGGATTTTCAAAGCTCTGGATGTTGAGATCAATTCAAGGATGAAAGATTGAAGCGTCGAAGCTAATTTCTTCTCTTTTCCCTTTACTTTTTGTAATCTTTTTATGAGTTTTAGTATTGGAATTTTGTATTTCATGCTGAACATGTGTAGCTAAACTCTTGGTTTTTTATGAGTTTGATTTATTGATTTACCTGGATTGATCTTTTATTTATTCTATTCATGTATTTATGTGTTTATTGCTTTCAATCTTTTGATCTTAGGTAAACTATTTCTTGATCTGAATCTTTCCCTCGGAGAGGGGGTTTAGATTAGAACTTGAATGCATGACTAAAGTAGCTCTAAAATTAGGAGATTTAGGATTGCTTGAGAAGTTGTTAATAGAACTAAGCTTCGTGCCTTTGCTTGTTAATGAAATTGAATAGGAATGTTAGTTTCTTAATTAGTAGGGAGGTTAAATTGTGCTCCAGAAAAACAATTTGCATATGTGTGTTCTTGACTTATAGAATTTCATAATAGGTTCATTCTTGGTTAAATTAGTTAATTGACTTATAAGACCAGTCAGTGAAATCAACTCCCTAGGACCCCTTCTCTCTAACTTTCTCTCCTTTATCGTCTTTAGTGCTTGTTTAATTCGCATAATTTCACTCTGTTGGTTTCTCTAAATAAAATTGGACGTTAGTATTTGTGTTACTTAAGTGAGTTAGAAACCCAATTCTGAAGATGACACTCTTTATCTCTTACACTATATTAAAATTTGACCCCGTACGCTTTTGGATGAGCAATTTCTACTACAAGTTTTTGGTGTTATTGTCAAGGTGGCAATTATTAAGTTTCACTTAATATCATGGATATTTTGTTTGGTCTTACTTTAGAGTTCTATTTTTGTTTTTATTTTCAGTTGTCAGTTTTGCATTCAAAAAGACAAGGGAGAAGTTATGGTTCCTTTGGATCTTGAGATTGAGAAAATTTATAGGAGAAAACGAAAGAAGAAAAGGGAAAATACTGAATCCATGGACAATTTCGATGCTCCATTCATTGAATAAATTCCACCAGCACCACAAGCTCAAATTCCACTAGTGAAACAACTTCATATGGCCCAAGATAATCCAACAGCTATTAAGGACTACTTTCAGCCTGTTTTTCCTCTTGACTATTCTAGAATAGCCCATATCCTTATTAATGCAAATAATTTTGAGCTGAAACCTAGGCGTATGCATATGGTTCAAGATAGCTCATTTAAGGGCAATGCCACGGAGGATCCTAATATTCATCTAACTACATTTTTAGATGTTCGTGTACTATTAAAATTAATAGAGTTTCTGAAGATGCAATTCGCTTACGTCTTTTTCCTTTTTCTTTGTAGGATAAAGCACGAGAATGGCTAACTTCTTTGCCACTAGGTAGCATCACTTCAGGAAGGAGATGGTTCAAGCCTTTTTTTTAACTCTCCAAAAGAGAGTTATGATACCTCTAATATTCAATATTTGGATGTAGTTAAAATGTTATAAGATAAGAATAACTTGTTGATATATTGAAATTCGTATGTTCACATGCTTAATATTAGTATATCGTGTTGATCCAAATGTCATACCTATGCATGATTAAATCAGGGGTGAAAAGCAGAGGAAGCAGTAGGTTCCAGTGTAAAAAAGGAAGTATACGGAATGACCTGACAGCATCTGACGCCTGGAATGCTGCAGCATAGCGGCAAGAAGAATATTCCCAGATTCTACTATTATACAACTGATTTTCTGTGAAGCATGTGTGACATCCTAGAGAGGCTTGAGTTGGGGTATTCTCACACGCATGAGCTTAGGAGGGCATGTTGGACATTTCTTAGTGTGGTGCTATTTTAGGGCAAAGTGGGGCACAGAACATAGGAGCATCGAAGAAGAGAGAAGAAGAAAGAGAGAAATTCCTCTAGAAAGAAGGAACTATCCCCAACTAAGCTTATATTACCGTCTGCGCCTTAGCACCCTTATTTTCTGTTTTTTAAATCTTTGTTTCTCTATTACTGTTTCATTGTTGCACTATTTAACCTTTTGTCAATTTGTATTACGTATTTCTGCATTTAACCATTCTTATCAAAAAGCATTTTTATTGTATTAATATGAGTTGTAGCTAACTTCGTCATGGGTAGTTGGTGGTGGGTGCGTTAAGCTGAAACTTTGTTGTGGCTAAGTCTTGAAAGTGAGAAATGTTTTATGCCCGTTCTTTTTCTATTGAACTATTGTAATCGTGAGCTTCCCAATTGGCCGGCGATAATTCTAACTAGCTAGTGTCCTTGCTGAAAGGTAAGGTGGTAGTCGAAACCAGTAGAAGGGATATAGAAGATGTGATAGAACCTCGCATCGTAGACTCATTAGACATAATGAAGAAGCTATAAGACCAAAAGGGTAATGTCAAGAAGCACTGGATTTAATGTTAGACATAAATTGGATTCACATTTTAGTATAATTTGCTCGATAGAGTCAATATGCAGAACAAATCTGTCTATGGTATAAAACGTCTCACTCCCAGGCCATGTTGCAGCATTGAGTCGCTTAGCAAAGCCAAATACCATTAACTACCCCTTTTTGCAAGTGTTTGATTACTTCCTTGAGAACTCTTTTGACATGATTGTTTCCCCCTTTTCCATCTCTTCATGTTCAACACATCGCGTAGGTTAGCTTATTGATTGTGAAGATTTGAGTTAGTGTGAGACAAAGATAGCGTATTCCCTGTGGATCGATATCCTAGAATACTCTAGTATTACTTGTATGATTGCTTCTACTTGAGCATTCTTTGTCTTCATTTTCTATATTATTCTACATTGCTGAAGCATATTTACCGCATTCCTGTGAAGAGAAGCAGTTTTTGGCGCCATTGCCGGGGACTCATTTTATCTTTGCTTCATTATTAGCTTGAAACTTCTTTTTAATCAATTATATTTATGCGTTGAAACCCCTCTATCTATTAATAGTTTGATCAATACAATTTTATCTTGCTTCATTATTTTGAGACCAGTTCGTGCATGAATGAAGGAGCAGAATTTGCGTTTCATTTAGAGATAGAGAGTACTTTACATCAACGTCGTCGAGTAGTTAGGAAGCTAAAGGTCTTGCTGCAGCACAAGACTTCATGGAGAATCAGGAAGCACCATTTCTAGATCCATTGGTGACCATGGCAAGGAATCCTACACCATAGTTGGAAAATGGGCAGAGACTAGTTTAGCTATTGAATCAGCATAATCTAGTGTTGCTGGCAAATGATAGAGATAAAGCTATCAGATAGTATGTCGTACCAGTCTTCAATGACCGACTTCATGGAGAATGAGGAAGCACCATTTCTAGATCCATTGGTGAACATGCCAAGGAATCCTGCACCAGAGTTGGAAAATGGCCAAAGACTAGTTTAGCAATTGAATTAGCATAATCCCGTGTTGTTGGCAAATGACAGAGATAGAGTTATCAGATAGTATGTCGTACTAATTGTCAATGACTTCAATCCAGTAATTCAGATGGGATTGAATGGAGCTCCAACTTTTGAACTCAAAGAAGCCATGTGTCAGATGTTGCAAACCAATGGGCAATTTGGCGGATCTAAGCTGGACAACCTTCACTCACATCCACAATCATTTTTGGCCATATGTAATTCATTTTGAATCCCCGAAGAGACAGTGCAAAAATCTAGTTGAATTCACTCCCACCAGGATCAATCACAAGCTAGAGAGATCTCACTGAAAAGTTTCCGTTGAAATACTTTCCACCAACGAAGAATACGACACTGCGTGGAGACATAGCAACATTCCACCAGTTTGAAAATGAATCTGTGGATGAAGCGTGTGAAAGGTACAAGACGTTGTCGAAGAATTGTCCTCATCATAGTTTACCCAGCTGCATACAAATTGAGCACTTCTACCATTGATTAACACCAAACTCATGACTAGTTCTTAATGCATCAGCCAACAGAGCATTGTTACAGAAAACATATAACGAAGCCTTTAACATTTTTGAGAGAATTTCTAGTAACAACTCTCAGTGGTCTAATGAGAGAGAGCTCAACCAAAGGAAGATCACGGGAGGGAAAATAGAAATGGATGCAATAACGACACTAATTGTACAGGTAGCTTCAATGGCTAATATGTGAAAACCATGAATCTAGTAGCAAACCAGCCATTTAAAGCAGTTCAAAGTTCTACGGAGGTAAGTTGTATATTCTGTAGAGATAACAATTTGTTTGAAGATTGCCCAGCGAACCTAGCATCAGTGTCCTACATTGGACATAACAATCAAGAACAAAATAACCCATACTCAAACACCAACAATCCATGATGGAGACAACACCCAAACTTTTCTTGGGGAGGTCAACAAGCCAGCAGTAGTAATGTGCCAGCTATGCGATCACAAGTTCCTCCAGGATTTCTGAATACTGCATTTCAGCAAAATAGTGCAGTACCAAATGTACCTTAGCAACCACATCAATCCAATAGTTTGGAAAGTTTCATGAAAGAATACGTCAGAAGAAATGGTGCATTAATGTAGAGCCAAGCAGTGATTCTAAAGAATTTAGAAGTGCAAGTGGGCCAATTAGCAACTAATTCGCAATAGATCCACTGGTACACTGCCCCGTAATACTGAAATACCAAAGAACAATGACAAGGAACAATGCAAAGCCATTACATTAAGAGGTGGAAAAAAGTTATCAAATGAAAAGGATGGGGTACAGAAAGAGTCAATAAAGGGTACACAACAGGAAATATTTGATTTGACCAGACAAGAGAAACCAAAAGTCAGAGAAAAGAAAAGCACCAGTAAAGAAAGTGCCAAAAATAATGACTCTACCCCCACCACCGTTTCCTCAAAGATTGCAAAAGAAGAATGATGAACAGCTCGTTCTTAAGACCAACGTCTTTACGCACGCACAAACGTTCTTAAATCTGCATTCCAAGATCTGAAACACTAAGAACCCATTTGTCTGATCTGACTTCCAATGGAAAACTTTTCAGCTAAGTTATGGTCTTCCTGCCATGTATTAATTAACCTCGGCCTCAAACTAAATGTAAATGTTATTTGTGCTAACCATACTACAATTTTTCCAACTACCACAGCTATATAAGTTTGAATAGTGATCAAGGTTGAGGTGTGCGTTCTCTTTCTGCTCAGAGTGTCCTCCACTACATTCACTCACCCAGGTTGCACAGAAATTCATAGTCATAGTTCTTTGCCAGTTCGAGTCACCTTCGTTGTCTATTACCTAGCTCTTACTGGGTAAAGAAGTACTTTAAGTTCATGTGTCCATGAAGGTTTCGATCTTTTTGCCATGTAATTAATGTCCCCAACTTTTCAAGGTAAACATCATAATTGCTCACAAAAAGAAATTTTATTTTTGTCGACGTTTTAAAAAAGAATGATTGGTTTTGCCCGTTATCTGAAACTAACGTATATCAATGTTTTGTAGATATATGTCAACATTTTTTAAAATGTTGGCATAACATATGTTTGCTGACATTTATGTAAAAAACGTTAGTAATAACCTTTCCCAACTGCTTTATCCCGACGATATTGTCGACGCATTTCTGCGTCAGTAGAACAAAATAGTGATGTATTTTTTTAGATATGGTGACACTTTTTTTTGTCGGTAAATATGATAAATATTGTATAGTGAATAGACATGGATATATAATTGTAACAAGAAAATATGGGTGTTGATGTCGATATATTTTAAAATTCGATAAAAAAGATCAAGGTGAGAAGGAGAAATAATATTGAGATGCCCGTTCATTTGAAAATTTTGAATGTTGAATCCTGCAAAGTTCTATGCTAAATTCATGAAAATTTACTACTTTAGCCTGGAATATAGTAGTCGAGTAGCTAGAAGGCATGTTTGATGGCTTCACTTTAAAAGTGATGTAAAACTCAAAGCCATAACTTCCTCCGAGCATGGACTTCTCAATCTCAATAACCTCAAAATTAGTAACCTGTTTGATTCATTTAAAACTAAGGTTCACACTTGAAACTTAACCTGGAAATGTTCACTAATTATAAACAAAAAAAATATCAAAAGAGTTGAACCTATAATACATTCTTTTTATTGTAATCTTTGAGGGCTTCCTCAGCACCATCTTGAATCTCTTAAAGGAATAGTTTCAACAACAAAACCGTGTATATATATATATATATATATATATATATATCTCTGAGCACAAGCATATAATTAAGGTAGGGTAATTATAATGGGTAGCGAAATACTTTAGTTTATTTGTAAATACAACAAGAACTTTTAGATTTTGCAAATATAACAAATTTTTAAAATTATATTTTCCAAATTTTTAATATTCCAATTTTTCCCTTCTTTTAAATATATCATTGGTATACTTAATATTAGGTATATCGCTGATATACCTAATACAAAGTTTATCATTCATATACTACATATAGATATACCAATGATATACTTCATCATATTAGGTATAA
>JAOANK020450159.1:0-13198 GCA_026257165.2 Telfairia occidentalis | reverse complement strand
CATAAGACTCGTTAGAGAAAAGAAAAATAATTATCACCTAAAAGATACTAAAATAGAAAAGAAATAAACAAAAACAATTAAATAGATAAAACCGTGAAGAAAAGTAATAAAATAAAATAAAATAAAACTTAAAAATGAAGCAAAATACAAACTGAAAGGGCAACTCGATATGCAAACCGAACAGATTAAGAAGAAACTAAAACTTTAAATATAATAATAGTAAATAATAATGATAATAATAATAAAAACATAATATATATATACATATTATTATTAAAAAACATGGATAGGGGCACGTCAGTGGCAGGCTACCACTGACGTGACCACACACTGAACTCTTTTTTTTTTTACTTTGTAAGTAACAAACTTTAAATATATATATATATATAAAGAAATTGAAAAGATGTGAAGTTCATTTAGCTTTTTATTTAAAAAAAAAAAACCTTTTTATTTCTTTCTTTCTTTTTCTTTCTATCCATTTTTTCTTAAAACAAACTTTCTTTTAAACAAACAAAAACCCTACCTCCCTCACTCTTCTTACACTTTCTTCTCACTTTTTATTTAAGGACACCTACCCTCATTTCCCTTCCCTCTTCTATTTCCTTCAGACTTCTCTTCCTCGTTTTTTCTCTCTATTTTTCCTTACAAACAAACTTCTACTCTCACTTTTTACTTCTTCTCAACAACATCCCTTGTTCTTTTAAACTAGCACAATCGATCGAGAACCGACATGATGAAAGAAAGGAGAAATAAACTCTCTCCTCCCAAAAGGTATATTGTTCAACTTCTCTCTTTTTTTTTGTTCCACATGTACCCACTTTTTTTTACACCCATCTAAACTCTTTTTTTTTTCTTAAACAAAATACTAGAGCTAAAATAAATAAATAAATAAAAATAATCATAATAACAAAAATGAGTAGAAACAGAAGCACATGAAATGGAGTAATAAATAAGAAATGGTGCACAAATTTAAATATTTATGTAAAGCTTAAGGAGAAGAAGAAGAAGAACAAAGAAAAACCTCTAATACCTTAGCTACTACTTTTTTGTAAGGGGGTTACGGAAGAGGGAGATTAAGCTTCTTCTTTAGTTGAAGGTGGTTTGAAACACTTTTCAACTTTGAGATAAATGGCTGAGGTCTAGAATGATCAAAAGAGAATCAAACTCATAAAAATGAGGGGCGGATCGTTGGGAAGGAAATCCTTACTACCACCTCCAACTAAGTTGTGTTCTTCTTTTTGTTATTCTGGACTTGAGAAGACTTTTTGCTCTCTTTCTCTTTTTAGTTGCTGTAATTTTTGTGTATGCCCTCCCTTTTCATCAATGCAAATGGAGTTCTTATAACCCAATCCATTTTCATTTTTACCGTTCTTTATGAATCCATTGCCTTAATTGATATGCAAAACAAAATAGATCTTTTTTAGAGAGGAAACCATTTCTCCATTTTTGGTTTTCTTTTTGCCTTTTTTTTTTTATAAAAAAAGTGAATTAGAACAAAATAAATAGAAAATAATAATAAACTCTAAAAAGAGTAAGTTAAAAGCACAAATAAATATTTAAATAAATTATGGTAAAAATAAAATAGATAAAAAGGACAAAATCGGTGGCTACAACATGCACTTTTTTGTACATCCTTATAAGATTAGAAGGTGGATAAAGACGTAGACATTATTTTATCCAGTTAAAGCTTTGAATCTAGCAAACTAGCGATATTATCTACAATGTCGAGGGCCAGTGATAGAGCTTTAGGAGCCAGGGATAAACCACAACTAGATAACATAAAACGCTGGAGGCTAGGGATAAACAAGCAACTCTACGAAGAAATAACACAAATGATGGGGGCCAGGGGGTTGATTAAACAAACAACCACATGACAAAACGTAGGGGGGCAGTACCACCACGACGAGATAACACGAAATGCTGGCAGCTAGAGATAAACAAGCACCACTGCAGCGAAACAAAACGAAGGAAACTTATCACTTGAGGATGCATGCATGCATGTATATGAATTATTGGTTCTAATATTTTAGTTACATTTGGTCCTTCTTTTATTTTTTGAAAAGGGGTTAAAGTGTCCAAAATAGCTCAATTATGGATACGAATTTGAAACTTAAGCTTTGGATTGATAACGATTACATTGTCAAAAGCTTGCAAATCTTATTATCTACTCAAAAACAAACTTTAAGCAGCACAAAGGGTCATTTTACAACAAATACAATGGCTAGAACTCTTTTTCTTTTTACACATAATACTTTTTAACAAAATCCACATTTATGGGGTTTGGTAAATCCTATCCATCCATGTTTATTAGGACCAACGCTCCACTCAAAAATGCTTTTTCACCATATATGGTCCTTCGTAATTAGGTGTCCATTTTCCCCTGTGATCTTTTTGAAATGACAGGATTCTTTTTAAAACCAAATCTCCTTCCTGCAAGAAACAAGGGCGAACTTTCTTGTTGTAAGCTCGAGCCAGATTCCTCTAATATAGTTGCCATCTACACAATGCAACCATCCTTTTTTCCTCAATGAGGTTCAATTGCCCATACATTACTTGAATCCATTCTGCTTCCTCAAGTTTTGCTTCCCTAATCACTTTAAGGGATGGTATTTCAACTTCCATTGGTAGAACTGCCTCCATGCCACATACCAAGGAAAATGGCGTTGCCCTAGTTGATGTGCGGTCTGAAGTACAGTAACCATGTAGGGGGAATGGTAACATCTCGTGCCAATCTTTATACGTGACGTTCATTTTCTCGATATTTTTCTTCATATTTTTATTTGCTGCTTCTATCGCACCATTCATCTTGGGGCGATAAGAAGTAGAATTCGAATGCTTAATTTTGAACTGAGTACACAACTCCTCCATCAATTTGTTATTAAGGTTCCTTACATTATCGATGATGATCGTCTCTGGAAGGCCGTATCGACAGATAATGTCCATTTTTTTTTATGAATTTGAGGACTACCTGCTTCGTGACGCTTTTATAAGAAGTAGCCTCTACCCACTTAGTGAAATAGTTGATAGCCACCAGAATAAAACGGTGACCGTTCGATGCATTCGGTTCAATTGAACCAATTACATCCACCCCCCACATAGAAAACGACCATGGAGCTGTTAATACGTGCAAGGAAGAAGCAAAAGTGTGAACCTTGTTTGCATATATATGGTATTTATGACATTTTCGTGTGTATTTGATGCTACCTGATTGCATAATCAATCAATAGTATCTAACACATAGGATTTGTCTAGCCATCATGTGTCCATTCGCATGAGTCCCACAAACTCCTTCATGTATTTCCTATAATATACTCTCGGCTTCCATTACATCAACACATCTTAGGAGCGTCATGCCATAATTTCTTTTATACAACACTTCCCCATTTAGGAAAAAAATCATGGCTAGCCTTGTGATGGTGCACTTATCATTCTAAGATGCCTCAGGCAGGTACTCTCAGCACACAGTAAAGCATTTGATATCATGATACCAAAGCTTTCCATCTCGTTCTTCTTTAATATTCATGCAATAAGCTGGGGCATTTTGCTTTCCGATCTTTATGGGTTGGATTTTCTCATTGTATTTCACGTTAAACATGGCTGATAAAGTTGCTAGTGCATCTACAATTTGATTGTTTTCTCGTGGGACACGTTCAAATGTGATAAACTCGCAATATTGAGCCAACGTACTTATTATAGGGGATCAATTTAGGGTCTCTTGTTTCCCATTCTCTACTCAACTGGTGTATCACCAAAAGAGAATCTCCATAACTTGCAACTTTTTTATTTCCATGTCGCATGCCATTTGAACCCCCATACTACATGCCTCGTATTCAGCCATGTTATTTGTATAATCAAAGTATAACTTAGCAGTTAATGGAATTAACTTTCCCTTGGGGAAGACCAACATTGTCCCTACATCGTGCCCCACCTCCTTTATAGCCCAATTGAATAACATTGTCCATGTTTCTGAATCTCATGGTGCATCTGCTTTCATTATTGTCATGATGTCTCCATCTGGGAACTCAAACTTCATTGGTTCATAGTCTTCTATTGGTAGCTCATCTGAATAGTGAGCAATTGTACTTTCTTTTATTGCTTTTTGAGTAACATAAACGATGTCAAACTCAGACAACAAGACCTGCTATTTATTTATTCTTCTAGATAAAGACGGTTTGTCAAAAATATACTTTATGGGGTCCATCTTCGAGATGAGCCAAGTTGTATAATACAACATGTATTGCCTTAACCTTTGAGCTATCTAGGCCAAATCACAACACGTTCTTTCTAGCAATGAGTAGTTTGACTCATAATTCGTGAACTTCTTGCTTAGATAATAAACAACTTGCTCTCTTCTTCCTGAGGAATCATGTTGTCCCAGCACACATCATATTGATCCTTCCTTTATGTCAAGTACAGAACTAGCGGTCGTCTAGAAGTTGGTGGTACAAGTACTTGAGGACTTTGTAATGCTTTTTGATTTTCTCGAAAGCCTTTTGACATTTTTCATTCTAATGACATGTCTCACTCTTGCACAAGAGTTTCAATATGGCTCACAGGTATACGTTAAGTGAGAAATAAAGCGTGCAATGTAATTTAACCTCCCTAGAAAACTTTTGGCCTCTTTCTGAGTCTTGGGTGGTTTCAAATCTACAATTGCCTTGATCTTATATGGATCCACCTTAAGTCCTTCTTGACTGACAATGAACCCTATTAGCTTTTCTGAAGCTACTCTGAATATGCACTTTGCTGTATTCAACTTTAGTTTAAACTTCCTCAATCGCTCAAAAAGTTTGTGAAGGGTGCCACACAATTTTCTCATACATCAAATCTTGGAATAAGTTTCCATGACCCTCTGATAGGTTCCCCATAATTTTAAAAATCTAAAGGCATGAGTTTATAATAGAACGTCTCCCATAGAATGATGAAGGTTGTCTTTTCTTAATCCTCAGGGGCCATTTTAATTCGATTGTATCCTGAAAATCCATCCTTGAATGAGAAAGTAGAATATTCAGTGTATTGTCTACTAAAACATCAATGTGATGCAATGAAAAGTTATCTTTGGGCCTTGCCCGATTGAGATCTCTATTGTCCACACAGATTCTAACCTTTCCATCCTTCTTTGGAACTGGAACAATGTTAGCAACCCACTTGAGGTATTTAGCCACTGCAAGAAAACCCACATCAAACTATTTTTTAACCTCCTCCTTTACTTTAATTAGCACATTCGACTTCATTTTGCAGAGCTTTTGTCTTGCAGGTTTACACTCATTTTTGAGTAGTAATGACAATTTTCGTGTCTAAACCAGACATATCTTGATAAGACTATGCAAACACATCTCTATACTCATGAAGTAAAGCTATAAGGTTTGAAAAATCATGTTCTACTAATGAAGTGCTAATCTGCATCTCCCTTACATCTTTTGTTGTCCCCAAATTTACTACTTCCAAAGGTTCTTGATATGACATTGTCATCTTCTCTTCCTGTATTATGAACCTCAGCAACTCTGGCGACGAGTCATATTTTTCCTCCAAACTCTGTTCAATATTGTAAGTTGGGCTTCAAAATTGACTCTTAAGTCAATGTCGTTTTCACTTCTAATGTTTTCGTCGTCGAACCTAAATCATTTGAGTGATAGGTAGAGAATGACAAAAGAAACATAAACAAATATGAATAATGACAAAACAAAAGTAAATGATGGGACCAACTATCTTAAGCCAACAATCTCTTTCATTCATACTAGAGAAAAAAAATGCAAGTAGTTGTTAAACATCGAGATTGCTTAAATAACAAAATACTAAAAAGGCCCTATTGAAAAGACAACATTAAGGCCCTTAGTCATAACTGCAATAATAATTACTTTTGCACTTTAGTGACTTCTAGCAGCTTTCTAACTTCCCAATTGCACAGGTCAAGCTCTGGAGGGCATGGGTAAACCCACTGTTGAGGTACGATTGTGCTTTAAGAGATAACGACAACTGATGGATCAAAACATTTGTTGCATTCTACTGGTTGACTATTGTTGTAGATAGTTTCACCTGGCTTGAAAGTTTCTAATAAGTAGGGTATAATCATCCTCTCTTCTTTGACTGTTCGTCCCTCAAAACATGTGCTTCTTGGCTCTTTCTTTTCTGTTCTAACATTTTGTCGATCAGAATTTGTTAGTTTATACCCCAATCCAAATCTTTCTTTATTTTTTGGGGGACAAATTACCTCTGGATTTCCTTGATTCTTTCGTCTCAATCATCCATGCATCTGAAAACCACTTTTTATCATTGTCTTTGCAACCAATAGATTCTTCTTAGCCGAATAGCGATCTATATCCCATCCTTCAGTCGGAAAGACAGTGGTGTTAGCGATCTCAAAAGATCTATACGAGCATTCAAATGATTCTTTTGTTGCTTCGATGTATGGCAACGATGTTGCTTTCATCACAAACATATCCTCTTCCCCAAAAATAGTAGCGTGACAATCAACGATGAATTTCAATCTTTGATGCACGAGGATGGCACTACACACGTTGAATGAATCCACGGTCGTCCAAGCAAGCAGTTTTATGAAGAGTTTATATCCATCACTTGGAATGTTACATTGAACGTGGAAGGCCAATTCGTAAGAAATTTCTATGTCTCCAATAACCTCCCTCTAGGCACCATCAAAAGCTCTAACAACCATACTACTTGGCTTTAAGTAAGAGGAATCTACTGGAAGCTTCACCAACGTTGATTTTGGCATTATGTTCAGAGACGACCCATTATTAATGAGAACCCTTGCCACAAGGTAGTCTTTACATTTCACGGAGATATGCAACGCCTTTATTTGCCTCGTGCCCTCAAGAGAAATTTCGTCATCCTTGAAGGTGATCTAGTTTGTAGCAGTTATGTTTCCCACAACTTCACTGAGCGCTTGCACCAAAATGTCGTGTCCTACATGTGCTTGATTCAAGACATCGAGTAAAACTTTGCGATGGGGTTCAGAATGTAAGAAAAGTAATAAAATTGATATACGAACAAGGTGTGCGATGTAACTATTCTATCAGTTTATAGTCACTTTGCTTAATTAATTTTAAAAACTCACGTGCTTCTTCTTCTTAAATCGACTTCTGGCCCATCTTGCTTCCTGTTATAGGGACTTTTTCAGCAAAGGATTTGTTAAGATCATCTATCGTCTTCTATTTCCATAGCTTTACCCTTCCGTTGTCTTGCCTCTTCTTCTTTTGAGATGCTTTTCAAATTTTCTGGTGTATAACACCTACCATTGCGAGTTAGTCCTCCAATTTTTGAGATGTTAGATTCAATGGCAATGCTATCAGTGATGAATTGACACTCATACTTTCAAGGCACATCTCGATTATCCTTATAAGAGAAAGTACCTGATACTTTTATTACAATTTGCTTGGGCAACTGCACTCGAAGAACGGGACTTACAATTTCTTTATAATGGATGGTCAACAGTTCTGGTAGAGGTGATGCTTCTTTCAAACTTTTTTTGCAACCCGACATCTAGGAAACAATGCCTACATCAAACCCTTGAGCATTCGTCTGACCTACTATTAACAATTTTGCATCCATTAATCGTTGTACCTTTGAACTCATCACAATCCTCTATAGAATGTCCAATCAAGCCCCTATTGAATAAGCATGCCTTTTCATGGTTAGTCTCCTCAATACCACTATCTTGAACCTTCATCGAGAGATATCTGGCATCACGAAGAATTTGAAAGAGTAGTTTCATAGGTATATTCATATCATGAACGCTACTCTCGAATTGTTTTGTGGATGTCTCTATCGTATTTACAGTAGGGGACCTCATGGTTTGGGAGAGGGTTTTGATTAACATCCGGCACTTCTCCTACTTTCTTGAATCTCAACCATCCTACATGTACCAAACTTTGTACTTTGCTCTTTAGTGGGTAGGAATTCTCAGTAGAGTACCCTATGGCCTTTGCATGGTATTCACATTTTGTATTCGGATCATACCATTTAAGATATGGGGGTTGTATGGGCTCATGAGGTATGAGTGCGACTTGATGATTTTTAAGCAACTATGGTAAAAGTTCAGGTATGTCATGGGAATTGGGTCAAAACATGTCTATCTCCAATTACTCTTATCACTTTGCTGATTTGACGTGTTAGGTTGACCTTGTACTCTATGCTGAGGAGCTTGGGTATAATTTTCTTGTCCGAGCGTTGGTGCTGGCATATGGGTCATGACTATTTGTCCCGAGCTAACTTAATGTACTTCTCCTTCTTTTTTCTTTGGAGCCATCATCTTCTTTATGTTTGCTTTCGTTATTGCATTTGTAATCCTCCCATTCTCCATATTCTATCTGTTCACCATTTGTTATGAGATTAGATATATTTGTAGATGCACTTTCAATCATCCTGTCATAATACGGAGCTTGTAGAGTATTTATGAACATGACTAACATCTCCTTATCGGTCAAAGGAGGTTGAATCTGAGTTTTCTCCACCTCTAAGCATATTCTTTAAATGTCTCAACGCTCTTCTTCTTCATACGTTGCAGATCTAGACGGTTCGATGTTAATGTTGTATTCATACTGCTTTACAAATGCATTTACCAAATCCTTCCATCTGTGTACTTGCGAGTCCAACTACATGTACCAACGAGAGGCAGGGGCAATTCAGCTATCCAGAAAACAGTGAACCAATAAGTTATTGTCACGGGCGTGGGCAAACATTTTCCTACAATACATGTCCAAATGGCTCTTTGGACAAGTAGTCCCATTATACTTTTCAAAATCTTGCGTCTTAAACTTTGGCAGAATAACAATATCTAAGATCAGACATAGTTGCGTAGTATCATTATTCCCATACACGTCGGCACATTCTATTGCATACAACCTTTCTTCCAAAAATTGTAACCTTCCCTTACTACCTTAACTTCAGAGATTTTACTCGTCGACTGAAGCCGGTGCCGGGCTATTCACCTAACTTTCTTGATGATGGACTTTATAAGTATCCTGCATAAGGGAAGATGTCAGGTATGTTTCTCCTGCCAAGTGCATATTTGACATCATTTGCAGTGTGAACCTTGGAGGATTTGGAAGAATCTCATCAGACGCCTTGCTCTGGCCCAAATCTTCCTAAAGTGAAGTCCCTGCAATTACTTTTTCTTTCCTAGTGGTGAGTATGTCTAGGATTTTTGCCATTTGTTCCTTAAACACCCTTACTTCCTGTCGAACAACTTGAACCTGATCGCCAACTTGGTCTTCCATGAATCCAGCTTTCCTTCTTGTCTAATAATAGTGATGAGGTGGTGATCGTAGAGCTATTTTGCAGAACTTTATCCCTTTTTTCATTATAAGAGAAGAAGATAATTATTTAGTTAGTCCGAGTTTAGCTAGCAAAAATTAGTTTTGTTATGCAAGATCTTTTGAATCGAAACTTCCTTCTATAAATAAAGAAAATTTCTACAAAACCTAGGAAACACGGAGCTAATGGTCAAATGCAAAGACTAAAGACTCCAACATCTAATGGTAACACCCAAAGTACCCAAGCTCTCCCCCTAAGAATCTGATCAAATCTCTTCCGCTGGGTTGCATGGGTGTGATGGCTTGTCGAAGAGTCATCGTTCGCTTTGCAAATCATTCTTCCATCCTTGACATCAGCCTCAACTTTTCCATCACTTGCTCAATCTGTCTCTTCACATCTTCATGGTGAAGTCGGAGGATTCTATACTTATCTCTCCATGTCGTGAACTCAAAGGCCATCCTTTGGTGCTTTTCCTTGAACTGCTCATGCTCTACTGTTACCATCTCACCTGCAGCTTGGCATATATTCAGCTAGTGTTCTAAATTTGCAACGGCTTCTTGGAGAAGTACATTTTTGTATTCTGCTTCAGTGAGTTGGCATTTCTGCTCCTCCACTAATTTTTATAATGCCTCAGTTTCTCGCTATAAGAACACATTTTCTTCTTGTGACATACCGGCTTGTTCATTTAATGCACCTTGGTAGCCTTCAACAACATGGTTGAGCCTTTGTATCTCATTTGCAACATCTGGAACATACCTAGTTTGAGTTCAAAAGCTGGAGCTTTATGCAATCCTGTCTGAATTACTGGATTGAAGTCATTGAAAACTGGTGCGACATACTCTCCGATAGCTCTATCCCTATCATTTGCCAACAACACTGGATTATGTTGATTCAGTTGCTGAGCTAATCTCTATCCATTTCCTAAAACTGGTGCAGGGTTCTTTGGCATGTTCACCAACGAATCTAGAAATGGTGCCTCATGATTTTCCATGAATTCTTGTGCTGCAGCAAGACCTTGAGCTTGCCTAGCTGCTCGTCGGCGTTGATGTAAAGTTCTCTCTATCTCCGGATCAAACATAAATTCTACTTCTTGCTCATTCATCTAATTGTTCTTAAGGTAATGCTGCAAGATAGAATGTTATTGATCAAACTATTGAAAGATAGAGGGATTTCAACACGAAGATATAATTAACTAAAAAGAAATTTTAAGTCAATGAGATGCACAGATAAAATGAGTCTCTGACAATGACGCCAAAAACTTATTGTCTTCACAGAAATGCAACAAGTATGCTTTAGCAATGCAGAATGGTATAGAAAATGAAGACAAAGAATGCTCAAGTATAAACAATCGTACAAGTAATACTGAAGTATCCTAGGATATCGATCCACATGGACTGTTTTTATCAAGGATTCTCACTTACCCAAATCTTAAAAGTTAATAAGCTAGCTGACGCGATGTTGAATATGAGAAAGAGAAGGGAAGACAATCATTTCAGTTGATTTTGGTATAAAAAGAAATCGACACTTCTCTATCTACTAAGAGGGTACGAACAATTGCAAGTTGATGGTATTCAACTAAGCAACACAATGCTATAGCATTTTTTGGGAGTGAGATATTTTACTATGTAGACAGGCTTATTCCGTATACTCACTCTGTCGAGCATAATATACTAAAATTAGAATCCTATTTATGTCTAACGTCAGATTTAGTGTTTCTTTATGTTACCCTTTTAGTCTTACAGCTTCTTCATTATGTCTAATGAGTCTACGATATGAGGTTCTATCAGATTTGCCATATCTTTTCAACTGGTTTCTACTAACACCTTACTTGTCAGCAAAGACACTAGCTAGGTAGAACTACCAGCATCCAACTGGGGAGATCACGACTACAACAGGTCAAGAAGAAAAGAACAAGAGTAGGACACTTCTCATTTTCCAAATTTAGCTATAGTAAAATTTTAGCTTAACTCACTCACCATCAACTACCCACGAAGAAGTTAGTTACAACTCATATTAGTGCGATTAAAATGTTGTTTACCAAGAATGTCTAAATACAGAAAAACACAACTACAACTAAATGAAAGGTTAAACATACACAAATGGAACAATAGCAAAAATAAAATGAATAAAAGACAACAAGCTGAGATGCTGAGGCGCAGGCGACAATAGAAGCTCGAGAGGAATTTCTTCTTTCTTCTTCTCCTTCCTTCTTTAGTCCCCTTTCTCCCTTTCTATAGACTTTCGTGCCCTCCTTTGCCCTAAAATAGCACCAAGCTAAGAAATGTCCATCGTGCCCTCCTGAGTTCACGCATGTGAGAATACCAAAAATTGCACCTTTCTAGGACGTCACATGTGTCCCAACAGAAAAGTGTTCGTACAACACTAGAATCTGGGAATATTCTAGTTGTCGTGATGTTGCAGTATTCCATGCGTCAGATGCTACCAGGTCGTTCCACATATTTCTCTCTTACTCGAACCAGCTGTTTGTTCTACTTTTCACTCATGATTCAATCATGTATAAATATAACATTTGGATCAGTATGACATATTATATAAAGCATCCAAACATATTAATATTAGTGTATCAACAAGTTATTCTCATTTTATAACACTTTAACTACAGTCAAATATTCAATATTAGAGGTATAATAACTCTCTTTTAAAGAGTTAACACCCAACATTGTTGAAGAAGTTCATACAAGTGTTATGCAACAATTTGATATCTTCAATACATTGGTTATATTTACAAACTTGAAATTGAGACCCAGTACGATAAACAAAATCTTTCAATTACTTACTCTTGTATTTTTTATTGAAGTTACTATCGATATGCTTAATAATTTTTTTAAAATGTAGCAATAACTTTTATTAAAGCATTTTTGTTATGTATAGAATTTGCGTTAGAATTTTTCAAATAGAGACAAAATGATCAATTTGTAAAAGTATATTGATAGGTCTTAAATAATTACACTTATTGTGTCTAAGTCCCTGGCATTGATTGAATTATCTATTTAACTTAGAAATTGTATTTAACTTGATCTTGGTAGTGAAATTCAAAATATTTGCAAAATTTGGCTTAAAAATATGTTTTAATCATCTATTGCCAAAATCCAATCTTTTGGAGAAAAACTAAAATTTGGGCAAGAATGCCGGATGGGACAAAAAAATAATAATAAAAGAAAGAAGGAATTTGAAATTTGAAAAAATAAATAAATAAAAAATAAAAATCGGTAACTTGAATCTTTGTAAAAAGAAAGGAATACATATATATATAAGGTTATTGTAATGGGTAGCAAATTTAATTAAGGTTTTAGTATATTTAGCATGGGTTTTAATGTATTTGCAAATATGGCAAATCAGATTTTACATTTTTTTATGTCCCACTTTAGCCCTTTATATTCGCGCCTTTTTTGTAAATCAGTATATTCTTCTTCTTTGTTGGATTTTTTCAAGTTTTTTGCTCGATCTTCGTCTCTCTTCTTCGCTCAATTTCTTCAAGTTTTCGCGCGAATTTCGTTATCTTATTTTGGTGATCTTCTCCATCTTCTTCAATGTGATCTTCTTCGGTTTCTTCTGCGCATAATCTTCTTGATCATCTTGCTGCAATTTTTATCACAATCGATTTTTTTCTCATTTGTTGATCAAGTTTGATTTAGGTTTGATTTGTTGATCTTCTTCATAATTCCTTGTTTTTTTTTTGCGTGATTTTAGTTTCTTTTTCATTTGTTGACCAATTTCTGCTTGCATGATTAGGTTTGGTTTCTGGTTGCTTTCATCAATTTTAGTTATTTGATTTCTGTTTGTTCTACGTTCATTTTTTTTTTGTTTTTTTTTTTTTTGCGATTTAGAAACATTCCTTCATGTTACTAATATACAATAAATTTGGTGTATCAGTTATATAAATTGATATAGTATATAAATAGTA